>JAXIVJ010006954.1:0-5000 GCA_036785665.1 Chirona hameri
TTGCCATAGGCGGTACCAGGTTAGTGAAAAAGGGAGGTCAAATTGGAAAAAAAGATATTAACCGCAGACAAGTTGCAACCTAGGACTATAAATATGCTACTGATCGTAGATAGTTCCTTTTTGCATGTTTTACTTCATCATAGGCGTATCCAAGATACAAACTGGGGCGGCGCAAGACCTTTTGATAAGTATATTATCCGCTATTATGATACTAACTAGTCAACAGTGACTATTTCACTTACAACTTCAATTAACATTGCTTACCCCCCTTTTACCCTACCTGGACTCGCCTATTATCCTATAATCATTCGTAGAGTAGCCTGTGGTGCGTGTTTCATCCGAAAACTGCAGTATGTTATGTCATTGTACGCCCATGCCTCTTAGTTTCCTTGTAATAATATGACCCCCTTTCTTCCATTCCTGAGCGCGCCTCTGCACAAAATGACTTTATTCCCTTTTCTGGCTTTATATGTGCATATATCTTTATAAGCTAACCGTCTATTGTGCCGTTATCGCTTGCATATCGTCATCACCATGCCAGTCACCCCCTTTTCATGTGCCTGAACACGCCCCTGAAACTTTATATGTAATAAATTATGCAAATAATGGACGCAGAAGCTATCTTTTACATCTTGATAACTATAAATGCCCCTTACATTGCTGTATTTTCTTCCCGCCAAGCATTGAATAATACTTCCTGGACCCCCCCCCCCCCTTTCAAGCCCCTGAAACCGCCTCTGCCATGCAATTTTTATGATATTTCATTAACATCAACTAATTTTCACTTGTTGCAATCACCGTAAACCGATGTAACTTCTTCATACTTGAGGCAGTTAGGAAGAAACCGTGAATATCGCATTCCGTATTATCGCCAAATATCGCCTCCGAACCCACCCAAAACTGTGCCTTGGAACCGCCTCTGTTCAGGTTAAGAACTCAAAATTTTGACTCCACATGCGGTATTCAATTCTATGAAAAGTCCCAAAATTTAATGGGCCTGCTCCCAGCCGTTCTGGAGATATCTGCGAAAAACATGAGGGGGGGGGGGGGGGCGGAATCCACCCCCGGTTACAAATAGGGTTAAATAGCAAAATTTTCGAATTTCCCCAAATTATTACATCATAATAATCTATTGTACCTGATGATTCTGGTGATTACCAAGCGGGCGCGAAGCGCCCGTGAGGTTTCTCGTCAACTTACTAGACCAGTAAAACGCCTTTTTGGGCGATGACCGAGCGAGCGCGCTCTGGTAAAGCTAAAACAGGTTTGAAATATGAAACGGTAAGGGAGCACACGTGGTAGGAACACATAATCATTTTAGTTCTCCAGAAAAATTGCCTGGCCGCAATGCATGCCAACATAAAAATTAAGTTGTCTTAAATTGTTCATGATCTCCTTTCCAAATCCGCCAAAAGGGAGTGCGTCCTGAGCGTTGCATGCTTCAGCGTATAAATCAATGCTTAGAATAATACAGCCATTTTTGATCAAAAATTATTTTAGCAAGGTTTTTTGTTCATTTCGACGTTTGCGTATGTCATCTGCCACGCGCTGTGGTACCACCTCTATCAGAACCCACCGTACCAAAAACAAAATTGATTTGATGAACCTATCAATGGTGAAGACCCAATCTCAATCGGAGCAGTGGTTGTAAAGTTATTAGCTTCCGAAAGCGTCTGTATGGCCGGGTCGGGCCGGGTCAAATGTAAACTTGTCTGGTAAGTTGACGATAAACCTCACGGGCGCTTCGCGCCCGCTCGGTAACAAATTTACTTATTTTGACCCGGCCCGACACGGCAGAACAGACGCTTTTCGGAAGCTAATAACTTTGCAACCACTGCTCCGATTGAGATCGGGGTTTCACCATTGGATAGGTCTATCAAATCAATTTTGTTTTTGGTATGGTGCGTTCTGATATGGGTGGTACCACAGCGCGTGGCAGTTGGCACACGCAAACGTCGAAAGGAGCAAACATTCTTGATCAAAAATGGCTTTATTAATCTAAGCATTAATTTATACGATGAATCATGCAGCGCTCAGGACGCACTCCCTTTTGGCGGATTCGAGAAAGGAGATCATGAACAATTTAATACAACTTATTTTTTATGTTGGCATGCATTGAGGTCTGGCAATTTTTCTGGAGGATTAAAAGGACTAAAAGGACTACGTGTTACTACCACGTGTGCTCCCTTACCGTTTCATATTTCAAACCTGTTTTACCTTTACCAGAGCGCGCCCGATCGGTAATCGCCCAAAAAGGCGTTTTACTGGTATATAGGTTTATATGACTCGCATGATTACCGAGCGGGCGCGAAGCGCCCGTGAGGTTTCCCATCAACTAACTAGACAAGTTTACATTTGACCCGGCCAGAACCGGCCGTACAGACGCTTTTCGGAAGCTAATAACTTTGTAACCACTGCTCCGATTGAGATAAGTTTTTCACCATTGCATAGGACCATCAAATCAATTTTGATTTTTGTATGGTGCATCCTGATAGGGTGGTACCACAGCGCGTGGCACATGCAAATGTCGAAATGAACCCAAATCATTCTTGATCAAAAATGGTTTGATTTATCTAAGCATTAACTTATACGATGAAGCATGCAGCGCTCAGGACGTACTCCCTTTTGGCGGATTCGAGAAAGGAGATCATGACAAATGTAATACAACTTATTTTGCATGTAGTTTGTTCCAGGGAAGCAACGGATACCGCTCGGTTACCGCCGATTAAGACGTTTTACTGGTTTAGATGGGAAATAATGTCCGCTGAAAATTTGAAATTTGCTTGACATTACAAAGTTGACCGAGGCTGTAACTCGAAAACTATCTGACGGACGAGGCTGAAAAGTTCACAGCGTAAATCAACAGCCCAGATAACCCCAGACACGTAGTTTTATCGAAATATGAGGTGTAGTGTGTTATTTAGAGACTATTTTGGTCAATCTGTTCTGGAATGCACCAATTGGCCCCCCCCCCCAGGACAAGTCGGTAGGCAAATGCATATCCCCCCCCTAACCGTTCCGGGAGGTTGTGATTTTTGTTCCGGGAAGGCGAGATTTACCCCCTCCCCGCTCAACGAAACTTTCGTGCTGACGACCCGACGCCCCCCCCCCCCCCTCTCAAAGACCTTTCCCGCTGATGATGATCCGACGCCATCAACGACTCTGCGCTGACGACCCGACACCACCACCAATCCCTGGTCAACAACTTTTCGCTGACGAAACGGAGCGATTTTTTTGCCCCCCTCCCCAGACTCGAAACTAGATACGCCACTGTACACACCCCTATTCTATATTTCAGGAACGGCTGAGCCAGCCGTTCCTGAAACAGTTCCTCAGTTCCAGTTCCTCAGCCGCCAATTTTCCACAAGCCAGGGGTGGGGTGGGGTGCCTCTGCACGTACGCACGTACACACCCTTATTCTCTATCTCAGGAACGGCTGAGCCGATTGTGTTCGAATATTGTGTGTGGTTAGGGACCTCTCAGCCGCCGCCTTCCCACAAGTCAGGGATGGAGTGCCGCTGCACGTGCGCACGTGCACACCCCTATTATATATCTCAGGAACGGTTGAGCCGTTTGTGTTCAAATTCAGTGTGTGGTTAGGTACCTCTTAGCCGCCTCTTTCCCACAAGTCAGGGGTGGGGTGCCTCTGCACGTGCGCTCCTTTTTTGTATCTCAGAAACTACTTGCCATATCGAGTTGAAATTCACCATGCATTTCCTTCGCGCTCGCTCGTTCATCGCCGACGACGGGGCCTTACTGGTTTTAGGGGTCTACGATTGACGTCATGTCTTGGCGATGAGGCAAAACATGCAAGCTATAGTACATTTAGTTGAATTGAGTTTAAGCAAAGATCAACTTCAAAGTCAGGAGTCAGGACACAAAAGTCATTATTTGTATTGGTATGAGACCTTTAATAGTTATGCAGCACATTGTTTAGTGTCTTTTGCACATACAATTTACTGGTAATATCTAAGTTGAATAATATTGAACTCGCTACCAATTGACGCATAACACTCGCGAGGTCCTCCGTCCACTAGGGGAATCTACAAATAAGCAACCCGACCCGACCGTGATCATGCTTTTCAAAGGTTTATTTTTGCAATTTAATTACCCTTTGGATGTCTGAAAATGTGCACACAAAATGTGTTTGCCCTAAGTATCGTATTAAGGCTTTGCAATTATGAGTTGTGTTGTTCAGAAGCAGCGCGCGCCAATGGACAGCCCTGTTCTCTGCTGTTTGAAGTTCACAGACATGCATGGCTTGCGACATACACTTTCAGTTTCTACTGTGCAAAAATCAGTGGACACCGACACCGGGGATATTGGGAGCAAACTACAAGGCCAATTTATATCATATTGATTAAATCATTAAATTGATTTCATGCATACACATTTTGATTCAATGTTGATTTTTGTTGAGCTACGGCCTGCGTGGAGTTCGTGTTTACAATAAATTAAACATTTCCAATGTATTGTATGTCTTTTATCCAACGCCGAAATCGCCCTTTTCATAGAGTCGTATGCTGAAGCTAGTTTTAACCGACCGTCATTTAACTCGAAATGTAAGCTTAATTTTACATTAGTTGCTCTCAAGACTCAAGTCCTTCCGAATTTTGCAGCATTGTTTGTCGATCCAACCCATGTTCCTTGGATTAAATAGGACCACGGGCTCGTTGGCTTTCCCTTTTTGCTTTTTTATGTTAATGGCTTTGTCGTTTTCTACAACCAACCCCTGACACCCTTTGATTGGTGTGAGCTGGCACCGAGTCGTTTCTGCAGCTAAGAATCGTAGGTAATCTGATCTTACCATATCTGATTCCCCAGCAAGGTAAAGACTAAAGACTAAGGCAGAGGAGCGTGTTGGCTTCCAGCCCGACGCACGCTGTCGAGTGACCGTCGTCGGGGTGGATTGTAAGCACTGGCATCGGCGATGTGGTCGGTCAATGCGTTATGCGGTTATTGAAGCTGCTTCCGTAAAGATAAATGGTTCAATTATAGCT
>JAXIVJ010006954.1:12500-63466 GCA_036785665.1 Chirona hameri
AAAGGTCCGTCTGGCAATTCCATGGGTGTCACTAACACATGATGATGACAATTGGGGGCCAGGGACGTGGGAACCGTGGGGGCAATGGGGGCAACTCGCCCCGAAACTTTGGAGCGGGTGGGGGGGGGGGGGGGGGGTGGGGCGACGCCCCCACAACTTTTTACACGTTCACCTCGACTCTGTATAAGAACAAGGGCATTGTCACCGGAGTTTCAACGCGGCGCGCAGCTCCGCGAAATTTGATTACCAACACGATGGGATCAATTACCAACACGATGGGATTTTTTTTCCTCGGGTCATCTCAGGTCAGGTCACCAGGTCAAGTAAAGTGACTCCACCTCCAAAAGTTTGCGGTCGTGCCACAGACAAAGTGATTGTGACCAAACGGGTTGAAACTCACCCGATATCATCAGGTGATATAAGTACCTACAATTCGTATATCTCTATTTGATTTTATATCGGTGAGCCAGACTGGTTATTGTTTCACACCTTTTTTTAGAAGGATTAAATACATTCATTTTGGAATATGAATGATTCAGTCACCGTTTGATTCATGGATAACCATTTTGAGAAATTTTTTTTTTTCAGATTCAAAGAATCAATTTTTTGGGGATCAAATTACGTTTGAACTCGCCATTGAAAATAGCATTGAACAGTGTTTTTTATTCAATCATCCTTTTTTCTTTGCGGGTTTTGATTCAATCATGATTCATTAATTAAAAATCCGGTATTGAATCGATTCTTGTTTGATTCAAGGGATTTTGATTGAACGATTTCAAACGATTCAATCAGTGTCGAATCAATAACCAGTCTTGCGGTGACCTAAGGTCAGGTCTATTTCGTGACCTCCCCATTATAAGTCAATGGGCAAAAATTAAAACGCGTATAAATCCATAGGAAATGGCTAAATTTTACCAATTTTCACCAGATCCATTTTGGGAGATAATCATGTTTGGATGACGTCATGTTGGTGGAAAAACGATAAATATTTGAAAAATCGTAGAAAACGAGAGTTTTAAAGCAAATTGCAAACGCAATTCAGCAAAGATATAAAATGTAATTTTCTTTTAAAATGGCAATCTCGAAGTTTCGAAATTTTGGGTTTTTGACCCCTAAAATGAACCAACTTTTTTTAAAATCACCACAAAAATCAAAATTTTCAAAGATGTTTAAAAAAAAAACGGAATTTATGTGAGAGCACTGAGTATGGATAATACTCAAACCAAATTTAAAAGCAATATCTCTATTTTTGACTGAGTGATGGCTCCCTAAGTGTAAGAAACTCATGACGTCATTTTTTAAATATCTTTTTTTGGACTTTTTCTTTTTTTGAGCTTCGGTACCAAGCTTGTGTACCCTCTAGTTTTTAGTTTACCGTCCGATTTGCTTGCAATGGGCAAACAGGGACTCGTCGGCATCCCAGCTTGCGTCAGGAAAAACAAAAAATCACCTAGAGGTCCAAGGTCAAGGTCACGGGGACGAATACGAGATTTTAAGCTTCGGTACCAGCTTTTGTACCATCTAGTATTTTTCGTTTACCCGTCCGATTTGCTCGCAATGGAAAAAAGGGACTGGCCGGCACCCCACCTTTCGTCAGAATAACACAAAATCACCCTACAGGTCAAAGGTCAAGGCCACGGGACGAATACGAGATTCTAAGTTTCGGTACCAGCTTGTGTACCCTCTAGTTTTTTTCTCGTTTACCGTACGATCTGCTCGCAATGAAAAAAGGGACTCGCTGGCACCCTAGCTTGCGTCAGGAAAAACAAAAAATCACATAGAGGTCAAAGGTCAAGGTCACGGGGACGAATACGAGATTTTAAGCTTCGGTACCAGCTTGTGTACCCTCTAGTTTTTTAGTTTACCGTCCGATTTGCTTGCAATGGGCAAAAAGGGACTCGACGGCACCCCAGCTTGCGTCAGGTAAAACAAAACATCACCTAGAGGTCAAAGGTAAAAGTCACGGGGACGAATACGAGATTCTAAGCTTCGGTACCAGCATGGTGTACCCTCTAGTATTTTAGTTTACAATCCGATTTGCTCGCAATGGGCAAAAAGGAACTCGTCGGCACGTTAGTTTGCGTCAGGAAAAACAAAAAAGTCATCCAGAGGTCAAAGGTCAGGTCACGGGGACGAATACGAGATTATAAGCTTCGGTACCAGCATGGTGTACCCTCTAGTTTTTTTTTGTTTACCGTCCGATTAGCTCGCAATGGGCAAAAAGGGACTCGCCGGCACGTTAGCTTGCGTCAGGAAAAACAAAACATCACCTAGAGGTCAAAGGTCAAGGCAACAGGGACGAATACGAGATTTTAAGCTGAGGTACCAGCTTGTGTACCCTCTAGTTTTTTCGTTTACCGTCCCATTTGCTCGCAATGGGCAAAAAGGGACTCGCAGGCACCCCATCTTGCGTCAGGAAAAACAAAAAGTCATTCAGAGGTCAAAGGTCAAGGTCACGGGGACGAATACAAGATTCTAAGCTTCGGTACCAGCTTGTGTACCTTCTAGTTTTTTCGTTTACCGTCCGATCTGCTTGCAATGGAAAAAAGGGACTTGCTGGCACCCTAGCTTGCGTCAGGAAAAACAAAAAAATCACATAGAGGTCAAAGGTCAAGGTCACTGGGACGAATACGAGATTTTAAGCTTCGGTACCAGCTTGTGTACCCTTTAGTTTTTTTAGTTTACCGTCCAATCTGCTTGCAATGGACAAAAAGGGACTCGACGGCACCCCAGCTTGCGTCAGGTAAAACAAAACATTACCTAGAGGTTAAAGGTCAAGGTCACGGGGACGAAAACGAGATTTTAAGCTTCGGTGCCAGCTTGTGTACCCTTTAGTTTTTTCGTTTACCGTCCGATTTGCTCGCAATGAGCAAAAAGGGACTCCCCGGCACGTTAGCTTGCGTCAAGAAAAACAAAATGTTATCCAGAGGTCAAAGGTCAAGGTCACGGGGACGAATACGAGATGTTAAGCTTCGGTACCAGCATGGTGTACCCTCTAGTTTTTTCGTTTACCGTCCCATTTGCTCGCAATGGGCAAAAAGCGACTCACCGGCACCCCACCTTGCGTCAGGAAAAACAAAAAATTGCCTAGAGGTCCAAGGTCAAGGTCACGGGGACGAATACGAGATTTTAAGCTTCGGTACCAGCTTGTGTACCTTCTAGTTTTTTCGTTTACCGTCCGATTTGCTCGCAATGAGAAAAAAGTGACTCGCCGGCACCCCACCTTGCGTCACGAATAATAATAAATCACCTAGAGGTCAAAGGTTAAGGTCACGGGGACGAATACGAGATTTTAAGCTTCGGTACCAGCTTGTGTACCCTCTAGTTTTTTTTTTACCATCCGATGTGCTCGCAATGGAAAAAAGGGACTCGCTGGCACCCTAGCTTGCGTGAGGAAAAAAAATCACATAGAGGTCAAAGGTCAAGGTCACGGGACGAATACGAGATTTTAAGCTTCGGTACCAGCTTGTGTACCCTCTAGTTGTTCCGTTTACCGTCCGATTTGCTTGCAATGGGCAAAAAGGGACTCGTTGGTACCCCAGCTTGCGTCAGGTAAACCAAAACATCACCTAGAGGTCAAAGGTAAAGGTCACGGGGACGAATACGAGATTCTAAGCTTCGGTACCAGCATGGTGTACCCTCTAGTTTTTTAGTTTACAATCCGATTTGCTCGCAATGGGCAAAAAGGAACTCGACGGCACGTTAGCTTGCGTCAGGAAAAACAAAAAGTAATCCAGAGGTCAAAGGTCAAGGTCACGGGGACGAATACGAGATTCTAAGTTTCGGTACCAGCATGGTGTACCCTTTAGTTTTTTCGTTTATCGTCCGATTTGCTCGCAATGGGAAAAAAGGGACTCGCCGGCACCTTAGCTTGCGTCAGGAAAAACAAAACATCACCTAGAGGTCAAAGGTCAAGGTCACGGGGACGAATACGATATTTTAAGCTTCGGTACCAGCTTGTGTACCCTCTAGTTTTTTCTTTTACCGTCCAATTTGCTCGCAATAGGCAAAAAGGGACTCGCCGGCACGTTAGCTTGCGTCAGGAAAAATAAAACATCAGCTAGAGGTCAAAGGTCAAGGTCACGGGAACGAATACGAGATGTTAAGCTTCGGTACCGAAGCTTAAAATCTCGAGAAAAAATTACTAGAGGGTACACAAGCTGGTACCGAAGCTTAAAATCTCGTATCGTCCCCGTGACCTTGACCTTTAGGTGATGTTTTGTTTTTCCTGACGCAAGCTGGGGTGCCGGCGAGTCTCTTTTTGCCTATTGCGAGCAAATCAGACGCTAAACGAAAAAAGTAGAGGGTACACAAGCTGGTACCGAAGCTTAGAATCTCGTATTCGTCCCCGTGACCTTGACCTTTGACATCTGGATGACTTTTTGTTTTTCCTGACGCAAGCTAACGTGCCGGCGAGTCCCTTTTTGCCCATTGCGAGCAAATCGGACGGTAAACGAAAAAACTAGAGGGTACACAATCTGGTACCGAAGCTTAAAATCTCGTATTCGTCCCTGTGACCTTGACCTTTGACCTATAAGTAATTTTTTGTTTTTCCTGACGTAAGGTGGGGTGCCGTCGAGTCCCTTTTTGCCCATTGCGAGCATATTGGACGGTAAACATAAAAACTATCGGGTACACAAGCTGGTATCGAAGCTTAAAATATCGTATTCGTCCCCGTGACCTGGACCTTTGACCTCTAGGTTATTTTTTTTTCTGACGCAAGCTGGGGTGCCGGCGAGTCGTTTGAGCCCCTTTGCGATTAAATCGGACGGTAAACGAAACAATTAGAGGGTACCCCGTGCGATGACATTTCAGTGACCTCTGGAGGTGAAACCATTTGTCCTAGGTCAAAACGGATTGCATATTCGTGCATAACTCGATGAGATCTACCCATATGCTAAGTTTGGGGGAAATCGGAACTCCACGTTGAAAACGAATACGAATACGACGCTAACTTGACGCACATGGCCAAACTTACCTTCAGAAGTATTCTATTTACTCAGGGGGTGTCATCCCTATCTCCGTAACGTGTCCACTTCTACTTATGACGTCACCCCAGTAGTCAATTCTGGCGCATGTCGTCTGCAGTCGGTTAAAACTGTTTTTCGCAAATAACTTTTTGACAAATATCGATACAGCAATGATTTTGATGTCATGGTGTTCGCCTCGTCAGAACACGTCGATTCATACAAATTCCATGTGGTTTAGGTCAAATCAAAATTTCATCGAAGGGGCGGGGCTTAGAGCCTCAGCTGGTGACCGCCGAACCGCAGGGGACCGTAAACAAGGCTCTGACCTTTGATGACCTCTAGTGACCTCAATATTGATCTGAGCCTAAAATGATCCAGAAGATTTCGATTTGTCTTGTTTTGAGCTTTTCAACGCTGTCTTTTCCTTTTTCGTAAAATGTTTACTTTCCGAGTTAGATGATATTTATTTCTCCCGAAATAGCATTAACTGCAATGGCGGAGGAGGCCGATGGATCCACATGACGTCACGCTCTGACGTCATGATCACACAGAATCGCCGGATGACTCTCCTCCTATATATGGCCTTGTATTTACCGTGCTTCAGACAAGGCTTATATATGTCCTTGCCTTCGGATTGTGTCTTGCGCCACTAATGTGTATTTTGCCTATGTCGATTGCTACCAAATTACTTCCATATTTTTTCACCAAAGAATTACTTCTATCACAAAGATAAAAAATAAGGTATCGTTTAGTCATTAACGATCACTTTTTGAGTGAACCTTTTGGGGGGGGGGGGGCAAACAGGCCACTTTGGGCTTGGGGGGGGGGGGGGGGGCGCCCTAAATTCCCCCCCCCCCTGGATCCGCCAGTGCCTTTAACTACCAGCCCTATTCCAGGCAAACAAGAAATGTACAACAAATTCCATTGAACACCATTTAAATAGAGCACCCCGATGGCTAATTATTCATGCTCCCACTCTGCTATTCGCTAACCTGAACGCTTGCACCTTGTATCTACGGACTCGTTAGTAGAAGACAATCCTTGCTACCAACTTATCCATTATATCATAATCGAAAAAGCAGTCGCATTGTGATTCCATCAGCAGTCGCAGATGTAATCACAATGCTCGTATACTTCTAAGATGGAATACTCCTAAGATGGAGTCACATCTTGATGTAATGAAATACGCAAAATTCAAAACAAACCAATCTGTACGAGCAGTCCTTGCAATTTTGGAAGGGGACAAATTTGGAAAAACATTGGGGGGCCGGGGCACCATTGGGGGGGGGGGGGGGGCTCAGCTCAGCATTGGGGGGGGGGGGGGGCTCGGGCCCTCCCAAAGAGATATAAAATTCCGCCCCTGCTGAGAGTCAAAACACCGTCCCAAATTATAAATGTATATTTATCCCAAGGCCGTATAAGAGAGGTAGAGTCATCCGTGGATTTTAGCGCCCCAATCGCTCAACATTAGCGTGACGTCATTGGTGCTCTGGTCCGACTCGGCTGTCGCCGCACGCGGCTCGGGTGCAGTGCGAATATTTCGAACGGGATACGGATAGTTGCGCCAAGGTACAATCCTATTTAATATTCGTTTACCGCGGATAATTATCCCTCCCTTAATTCATGCTGGAGGGAGGGAGACGGCCATACGCTGCCCCGATCTGTGTGAGGGGCGACTGGCGAGACGGTCATACACTGCACCGGTCTGACTGAGGGGTGAGACGGCCATACGCTGTCCCGGTCCGGCTGAGGGGGGGGGGAGACGTCCATACATTGCCCCGGTCCGGCTGAGGGCGAGACGGCCACACGCTGTGCACTGGTTTGGCTGAGGGGCGAGACGGCCGTACGCTGCCCCAGTCCGGCTGAGGGGTGAGACGGCCGTACGCTGCCCCGGTCCGGCTGATGGGCGAAACGGCCGTTCGCTGCCCCGGTCCGACTGAGGGGTGAGACGGTCATACGCTGCCCCGGTCCGGCTGAGGGAGGAGACGGCCATATGTTGTACCTGGAAATGTTGCAAATGGCATTGTTTTGACTTAATATTGAAGATACGATTTAAAAAACTTAAAAAAACATATTTCCAAATATAGCCTTGCAACATAACTTACTTATCTAACGGCGACGACTTCAAATTGCCGCTCTCGTCAACACCCGTCAAAAGACCGCAAAACGCTCGAAAGCGCAGCTGCGGCGACGGTGCTGGCTACGACTGGACCAGAGCACCAGTGACGTCGGTAATGTTGAGTTGCTCGGCAGTCGATACATGGGGAATCCCGGGTTGACACCCCCTGATTTCTCCCCTGCTTCTGCAGTTTAAAATAGCTGCAGAATGAATGTCACAAAAGCGCAACATATGAAAAAAAATTCGGGCCCACTAAATTTAATTGCAATCAATATCAATTCCACGCTTTCACAATTTACTTGAAAAAATATAGAGGTCCGATCTGAATGGTAGTGGTACACTGACATGCCTGCCATCATGCTGATTCAGAGAATGTATGGGTTTTGGGTCCATCACCAAGGGTTTTCGAGTTTATGGCGTTGGAACGGTTTGAATTTGCACTTTATATAGTAGATGCATAGTCTTCACAGAAGTACTAAGCATAAACGACGAGAACTTACTAAAAAAGTATAATAGCGAATTGTTGAAGCTGCACCACAAGCTCTTAGGCCGCGGGGACTGACCAATCTTCGTTGGGTTCTGATCTTTGTTCCCCGGAGAGAGACGGTAATGTGCATTTTATTCCATCTGATATATAGTCAGCGAATATGTTTTTACATATTGTCTTTATCAAATAGGTATATTTTCTTGATGGTGTGTGCTCTGTGTTGAGCACAAACCGCAAAAGAGATGTAATTTTAAAATGATCTGTTATGGGGCACGCCTCAAGGCAACGGCGGCAGATTGTATTTTACGGTGGGGGCAAAAACTCCGGAGCGTTAAGGTCCCCTTCAGAGATATATAACTGGTTTTAGGTCTAATATATCGCAAAGTTTTTTAATTTAGGTTGAAAAGCTTGACTTTTGAGAACTGCTGTTATCAGAATCGAGAATAGCCACAGAGCACACTTTATGTTTCACGAACTTCACCAAAGGCACAGCACATCGATAATGCTTCCAAATGATATGATTTGAGTGTCCTTCTCAATCAGCCGGTCTCTACAGGCTCTGGGAACCCTTCAATTATTTGCATGAAAATGCATTACAGCAAAGAGACACTCAGTTTGGTAACGTTTATATATGCAAATGGCCGGTAGATGAGATGTCCTCCATTTGTTTTAAATCAGGTTATTATTTTAGACTCGAGATGAGCCGCTGGCTATTTATGTCAAATATTTTTCGTTAATTACTATTAGCTTATAAGGAAAGGACAGTTATTTAACGTCGTGGTATTTGTCTGATCTAAGTGGTTTCAGCTATTTCCAACATCACTGAATTAGGTTAAAACTTTAAGTTTACCTCAAATCAAGGTCATGTGGTGGCCCATGTTAGTCGCATTGCATATTGTCTAAACGTGTCTCGACGTCAAACGTGTTTGTCTCGACAACACATACACAATGGTGTGGGCATCACTTCTGTATCTTTAATCTGTCAAAAAGTTATTGGCCAAAAGGTGCTGGTGACCTCAAATGGCGTTATTTGACTGTGCAGTGGCCACTGAGCGAAGCGTTTACCCGGATCACCAAGAATGACCTATAATAGTAAGACCTACAACAATGGTGACTAGACCTTAGGTCACAGATGCAAAACAAAATGAAATAGAAAATTGTAATCCCTGATGCTTACATGACACGTTGTAAGTTACAAGTTAATTGGTGACTCAATTCTGTGAGTTACGCCACTTAAAGGGAAATATTGACCTTTTAATTGATTTATTTTGCTTTATCTGCGATGCATTACATTGATCGAGCCTCAATTTAAAAGTGAAATGGCAACTTTTTTCCTATTTCGAAAATTAGGTTTAAAGAAATAAAAAAACGGGTACTTTCGGAGTTTACGATCGTTATTGTCCTTCATTATTAAGCAGCGGGACATATGATCATGATCAGCGCCAAAGACGCGACGACATACATTGGAAACGCCTTTCTTTCAATTGGTTCAATGTTGAAAAGTGACAATAACTTAGATTGTTTCTACGAAATACCTACCAAGTGTATAGGCGACCAAAGTGAAGAGCAGTTTTCGTGCGCTTAAAATTGAGTGATGAAATGATGCTTCAGCTCAATTAGACCAATGTTAGCAACTAATTATGTGATGTCAACATTTGTGCGTTGTTATGTTCAAATGCTACAAACGAGCTGCATGCAATGAAGGACGTCGAAAAATAGTTTGTTTCTGCGAAATACCAAGGGTATGGGTAAATACCAAGGGCGACCAAAGTGAAGAGCAACTTTCAAACACTTTTTGTGAATTGAAAAATGATGTTTGAGCAAATCCAAATCCTCGGTAATGATAATGTTAAACAATACACATTTTAGAGCTATGGAGACATTATATTTAAATATATATTATTAATGAACAGGACAAGCATTTAAGCAACAACAAATGTGCTAAGCACTTCCCGATACCTTTGTTTTCAGCGTGGAACGCTTAAGCGTTTTCAAATTGAAATAACTTCGGTTAGAGATATGTAAATGCTTAATGTGAATAGATGTTTGTTGTTTGTTAGATGTTACATATAAGTGTGTCTCCTCTCCCAATTTCAAGTGCCAACTCCATTTGTGTGGGAAAGGATCATTATTTCTGTTGCGAACGTTTTCTTGTATTCCGATTCAGTGGACTGTATGTATGATCTCGCGTCCCGCAGCATTTGGTTGTGGTGACCGGGGCATGACAGGAAACAGGTTGAATAGGCAATGAGGGAAATATGTAATTTAATCATTAGTACCAATTATATATAGCGGCAAAGGAACCCTCCTATTTCAGAGAGCACGTTAGGGCCTAAAACAAGAGCACTCTTGTCACAGCGACAAAGGAACCCTCTTATTCAGAGAGCAGAGGCGTTAGGAAATAAAGGAGCGCTAGGAGCGATGAATATACCCGGTTACCGTGAGCAGTGCAGAGTCTGTGCGCAGCCCTCCCCGGTGTCACTCGCCGTTCCACTTTCACTTAAACACTTTTCCATTTCAAAGTTGGTTCACTATTTCAGGCGGCGAGACGAGAAAACAGCAGCACAGTGCACAGGTCGAAGGCGAAAGGTGAAGTGAAGCGCGGGGTGTTTACAACTAGTTTATATATGACGATAGCGACGAAATATGATATGGAAGGGAAAGGCACAGCATACAAGAAAGCGGGGCGTACCGCGAGGCCCCCAGCGCTCTGACCCGGACGGCCATCGCAACAGCGCGCACCTGTGCAGCTCTTTTGCGTCTGGGTCCGGCATTCTGTACACAAAACTGTCACGACCCGGGCGACAGTGCAAATAGGCGGCGGCGGCCCGGCCGGCCGGGCGGCGGGCGAGGGAACACGGTCGGCGCTGGCGAGCGGCGTTCGGCTCGGCGGCACGGCAGGCGATGCGCCGAGCCGACAAATTACACTCCCATCGCAGTCATCGCGTAATTTGTCGGTAACAATTTCCCTTTAAAGCTTATTCAGAGGTGGGTTCGCTTGACCTGACCTGGAGTCGTGACCCGAGATGACCTCGGATAACAAAATCGGAAAAGTTGCACAAAGGATCTAGGCAAGATGGGCGCAAAAACGGTGTGCGCCTGGGCGAGCTCCGGCCAGTCTGAGAGGGGCCTAGACGGTTTGCGAGAGCCTCTCCCCCTGAGGAGAGGGTCCTCAGATGGCCTTAGTGAGCATTCACCAGGTCTGAGAGGGCACTAAGCCTGTCTGAAAGAACCCCTGCCAATTCTAAGAGGGCCCTTACCGGTCGGAAATGGCCCTAACCGGTCTGAGAGGGCCCTATGGAGGCATGAGAGGGCACCGAGTCGGTCAGATGGCATAACGCCTCTCTTAGATACAATTCGTTAACATCAGCCTGAGAGAGATCTTGGTTAGTCTGGGGAACCTCGGCTTAACCCTCGCCCTACGGGGGGCTGACAGGCCCCCTCCCCTGATGTTTTTCTTGAATAACTTTTTACACATGCGGTGTATCTTACTGAAATTTTCTATAGCTGAGTTTACAACAATTATACGTATGCTGTAAAAATGTAATTGAAATTGCTTAAGTAGTTTGGGAGATAATCATGTTTTGATGACGTCATGCTGGTAAAAAAAATGAAAAATCGTAGAAAACAGAGTTTTAAAGCAAATTGCAAACGCAATTCACCAAAGATACAAAATAGCTTTCTCTTTAAAATGGTAATCTTGGATTTTCAAAATTTTGGGTTTTTGACCCCTAAAATTAAAACAAAACTGTTTTTTTGGAAACCCCCCACAAAATCAAAATTGTCAAAGATGTTAGAAAAACCGGAATATATGTGAGATAACTGTGTATGGACAATACCAATACTAAATTTCAAAGCAATATCTTCATTTTTGACAGAGTGATGGCTCCCTAAGTGTAAGAAACTGATGGCGTCATTTTTTAATAACTTTTTTTGCCTTTTTTTGACAAGATACGAACAAATAATTACCTTTTCTGTATTTCTGAGCCAAAACTGGTCTAGGAACATGCCTTTTATTTACATTTATCAATTTCTCATTTTGAGGTTTTCTGAAAAGCAAAATCGCTGTTCTGGACGTGGTAAATCCGAGGTCATTCACTTGACCTGGAAGGTCACCCTTTGACTTGAAACCTAAAAAATCGCATACTGTTAGATTCCTCTCATGACAGGCAACATGCTGGTTCTTACCGCATTGCTCTAAGTTGCTTGGTTTGGAAGTTAACAGAGGGGGACTATCAGCCCCCCCCCCGTAGGGCGAAGGTGAAAAAAGCTCCCGTAGGGCGAGGGTTAAGAGGACCCTTGGTCAGCCTGAGGGAAATATTGGTTAGTCTGGGGAACCTCGGCCGCTCTGAGAGGGCCCTCGGTCTGAGAGGACCCGGGGTAGGTCTGGGCGGCCCTTGTAAGATATACAAGAGCTTTACTCTGATCTCACTCAGAGGACACTAGCTGGTCTGAGATGGCCTGTACTGGCGGGTCTGAGAGAACTCTGGACAGGCCTACACTAGCAACCCGGCCCGACCCCGGGGAATCGACTGTCCGGATGTCCCGCGCCGTGCCGCGTGTGGGGCGTTTAGACGCCCCCTAAGGTTTTTCGAGGATGGAAAAAACCGGCTGCGCGCATTGCCGCCGTTTTTGGCACAGCTGTTAAGATATCAATTGTTCACATATTTGTAAAATTTAACGGGTCATCTCAGGTCAGGTCACCAGGCCAAGTAACGTGACCCCGCCTCCAAAAAAGTGTGCGGTGGTACCACAGCCACAGTGTTTGTCCGATCGATTTGGTACTTACAGGATTTCATAAAGGTAACAGTACCTACAATTCGTATATCTCGGATTTTTAATATCGGTGAGTTAATGTCGGGTCAATTTCGTGACCTCCCCATTATAAGTCAATGGGGAAATATTCAAATGCTTCCTATTCTGAGGATACGCATGATATCAGCCCAATTCCTTCTGGATCATGTTATTATAGGCCATTCTTGAAGACCATTTTTTTTTTCAGTGACCCGACGTGTTGAATCTATCGTCCGGATTTTTGTTTTCGTCGGATTTTTTGTTTTAATGTAATTTATTATTATTGGCAATCAAGAGCTGAAACGCAACTGCTAATACAAAAGTAAATGTACATACATACTGACGTGATGAATATGATGATTAAGTGAATAATACATCTGAAGTGGTTTTGACGATCAGTATTTCTAAGGACATGATTGCTTAGTAAATTTTCACAGAAATGACATTGTAATGATTTTTGCTGACATTTTGACCCCCGAGTACTTCATGAGAAGGAACAGTTTGTCCCCGACCTTATCCATAAGGACAGAACACTTTACCACCCCTGGGCATACCTACATGTGAGAGTGCTATACAAATAAATTCAGTATCATTTTTTTTTTTTAAATACATCTATAATTTTGTTTTTTCGAAGTAACAAACTGCAAATGAGTAAGCGTAAGAGAATTTAAAAAAATTCAGTAACATGTATGTTATTAATTCACATTTAACACCCCTCTAGACAAATGGGGTCCCCTTTGACGGCGTAAATGCCGCCCCCTGGGTTAGACGCCCCCCCCCCCATTCGGAAAAATCCTAGATCCGCCCCTGTGCATGTTTGAAGAAACGGCGCCCCAATTTCTCGGAAAAAATGCGCCCATGTTCCCCCCCCCCAAAAAAAAAATGCGCCCCTGTTCCCCGGAGAAAAATGCGCCCCTATGCCCTGCCGCTCCCCCCCCCCCCCCCCCCCCCCTCCTTGAAAAAAATCCTGGATCCGCCCCTGCATTGCACTGTTAGGAGATAGCGTGACGCCACATCAGTTTTAAAGGGTTCACCTTTAACGGGACTGTCCCACCTTTTTGAAAACTGTCGAATCACACTTAATTGTATGTCTACATGTGAGGCGAGGTCAGCTGAACATGTTCGTGAACTTTTGTCCCCAAAAAAATGGTTATCTTGGAAGATATTCAACTTGTAGTTTTACGCGGAAAGTTTGGCTGGTGAAGTCATACTGGCTGGACCGAAAGGGTCCCTGGGCCGGTCGGAAGGTCCCTTGAACATGCCGGATGAGCTCCTAGCCAGACTGGAGGGGCCCCTGGGCAGGTCGGAGGGGCCGCTGAGCAGGGGCGGCGGATTGCGGGGGGGGGGGGGGGGGGCAGGGTACCCAAAATGCCCCCAGTCGAAAATCCTGGGGGGCATAAGGGTCATTTTGCCCCCCCCCCCCCCCACCACAGATTTTAGCCTGCTCAATCTGGGGGGCAAAATGACCCTTTTGTTCCCTCCCAGGATTTTCAACTGGGGGGGGGGGGGGATTTGGGATATCCTGCGCCCCGCAATCCGCCGTCCCTGCCCCTGAGCATGTCGGCAGGGCGACAAAGCAGCCAGTGCAGTCCCTAGCCAGGTCGAAAGGACCTCTGCACAGGCCGAATGGGCCCCTTGACACACAAGAGGGGCTTCTTGGAAGGTCAGAGAAGTCCCTGGTGAGACCGGAGGGGTCAAAGCACGTATATATCCCCAGCTGAAGATTAAATACAAAGAGGACTTACTCCACAATAAAAATATTAAAAGCGCAGCTTTCGGGGTATATTGTAACACCCTTCGTCAGGGTGCTACAATATACCCGAAAGCTCCGATTTTAATTTTTCCTGTAGAGTAAGCCTCTCTTTAGATTATATATATATATCACTCGCTCCATATCATGTCTTTACGCTTCGCGGATCCCAGATGAGTCCCTGAATAGGTCGGAAGGGCGTTGAAAAGGTCAGAGGGGCCCCTAAACGATCTGAAGGGACCTTGGGGCCTTTCAACAGTAAGAATACAGTTGTCCAGGAAATAAAACTCAAAATTTTCGCGCTGCTCCGCGGCGCAATTTAACTACAAATTCAATTATATGCGGGTTAGGAAAATCGGTCCGTTTCTCGGCGCATTTATGTGATATGTTGCTACTTTCCTATATAATTGGGCAAAATAGTTCACTTTAGCACTTTTTTACCGCACTTTTAAACGCACAATATAGCAATTTTAGGGGTCCGCACCATACGCAATGCCACGCATGGATGAGAAAGCATATCCAGGGCATAATACTCAAACTTTTCGCGCCGATCCGCGGCGCAATTCGTTTAAGAGTTCCAAGTCTTGAGCTTAAAACATATTCCAAGTTGGTATAGCTGATTTCAAATTGGTGTCGCTGGTTCCAAAGTTGATATGGCAGTTTGCTAACTCCAGCTACTAAAAGTTGGTATGGCCCATGCCATACCTGTCACACTGCATTTTCCATCCTTTTAACGTGCCTTTTCATCCGTTTTTTTTTGGGTGGGGGGGGGCTTTCAACGCTTGGGAAGGGGCCGTTTCAACGCTCGGGAAGGGGCCCTTGGAGTTTCCTATACACTTGGTGGGGCGGGCGCCCCACCAACATTGGTTTTTGCACCAACCAACATTGATTTTTGCCCCACCAACTTTAAAAGAAATTGGAGCTGGTCAACATACTTGCACAAGCAACATCAACTACCTACTTCTGACATCTTTAAAATATGAAACTCATGCAATATGAAGAAGAGCTGCTATTGCTATATGTTTAAAATTTATAAAAAATAATAATTAGGGGATGATTTATAATTTAACCCGAGACTTACTGGGGGGCTATTTTTTGCCCCCTCCCTCCCGTTATTTTGCAATAACTCCTAAACGAACACCGGTATCGTCACCTAACTTACAGTACCTTCTCTCACATCAATTCTACAGATGTTGGCAAAAGAAAAAATATGAGGCTATGATAGGTCAACCGGGAATGACGTCAGAGTGACGTCATGTTCTTCGGTTTTTGTTGCAAAATAATGGTTTGCGGAAAACGCTGTCAAAGATACGATATTTAAGATAAACTCAATTAGCTTACATCAAATTACTGACAATAGATCGGGCTAGCACACTGCTATCTCGGATTTTCGAGTTTGTTTTATTCAAAATTTTGAGAAATCCAAATACATTTTTTTTAAACAAAATTTTCAAGTAAAAATCAGAATTATCCAAAAACCGGAATATATGTGATCGAAACGTGTGCGGTGAATATGTGTACCAAATTTGAAGTCGATATCTTCAAAAATGACTGAGTTATGACCTTCAAATGACAAAAATCGACCACCTCTCACAGCATTACTATGCATAAAAAACGCTTTTCCATTTTTGCTTTTTACTTCTATTTATATGGAACAAACAATGTTCTAAGGTCATTTTTCGCGTTCTAGACGAAAAACAAACCCATAAACATGTGTTACAATACCTAATGACCGCAATCTGCAGTTTGACCTCGTGACCTCGGATGACCTTGACCTGACTCAAGCTCATAAACAGCTTAGAAAGGTACTTAGAAGTGTCAGACACACGAATCATACCGATTTATCGACAGCTTATGCGTTTAATATCGCAATTGTGCGCGACAATTCCATCCATCGAGACCTTTTGACACGGTCAAACATTTTGTACTTGACCTGACCTATGACGTCATCGGTGACCCCGAGGTCAACAATATTATGTTTCCCTCGATAAATTTCCCAGGGCTATCGAATGCCGTTTGAATGTTTACATTCGGCCTAGTAGTTCCGGAGATCCGAGGGGGGGGGGGGGGGGGGGCAAAACAATAGCCCCCCCCCCCCACCCAGTAAGTCGCGTTATGAAATATACCCCAGTAACTCGCGGGTTAATGTATGCATAACATAAGCACAAAATGGTACCAGCACCAACACAGGGACGTACCCAAGGGGGCAATGCTCCTCCCGGTCAAAAACATATGGTTGAGGAGCGAAATTTGATTCTACCACCGACGTACCCCCACCTCCCCCCCCCCCCCCCCATAAAAATCCCAAATACTGGGTACGTGCCTGACCTTACACCATTTGTATCAGAAAGTATATCATGAAACTACAGCAGTTTTACATTTACATTAAGTAAATGACTTCACATCTGGCAAAACTTAGTAGAGTAAAACATAAATGGCCTCACCAAACTTTGGTTATCACCACCACACCTTTCCATAAACGTGAGAATGTCAAAAAAGAGCACAAAGTGGCAAGGAGTTTCAGAAGGTAGAAATCCTTTTCAGCCTCATTTGGCTTCATCACAACTTGTCAGCAAAACTTTAATTGCGCCGATTTTGTCACAACCTAAAATAACCAAGAGCTATACATTTCACAAATATAAGACAATATTTTATATATAAAATCAAGCAATGGTGAATGCCAACATTTTTATTTTCATTTTTCATTTCTTTTCATTGTTAAAATCACAGTTTTCAAGTCAATGCTATGCTACTTAGAAAATCACACTCACAAGTATTTTTTTTAACAAACATTTATGTCCTGCATAAATGTTTCGTGGAATCTTTTTTACTGTGCGCCTGGGCCGTATGCATATATCAATGGTCGCATGTGTATTGGTATACTGTATGGTAAGGTTCAGTGGTTTTTCTGTCCATTTCCTGTCTTGGTAATGTTTGGTGGAGTGGAAGGCATTGTGGTTTCAATTAACTTGACAATGATATTTGTTGGCTGTATGCCCTCTGCTATTCCTTCCTGATATTATGTACAGTGTAAAAATGGATAGTGTGCAGAAATGGTTTAATTTATATGTTGATTGTAGTCTTTTGGAGTAAATTTAAATATATCAAATTATGTCCATGCAAGGTGTATTTTGGTTTATTGTACCAGACAATTAACATATTTTTGTTTAGATAAAATCAGTACTCTCTAATCTCTTAGTGCTAAAATCCCAATTTTCAAGGCAATGCTATTTAGAAGAAGAGGAAAAACATTAACAAGTCATTTTGTTTTGTGACAAATGTTGCATGAGTGTTTCATATACAAATGCTAAATTATTGTTATGCATCAGAGTTGTGTTGTACCTACTTCAAGTAAAATTATGCCCAATATTTCCCTTTTTTAATTCTGTAACCATTTTCCATGTAGTGTACACATTCACTGGTAGTGACTTTTGATGTTGCATGTAAGAATTGAATCACAAAGTATCTCTTATATGCTTCTTCGAGTGTTGTAAGAGGTGTGCATACCAACCAACCATTTTTCATATTTTGACAAATGACCTTCCTGAAGATATGTAGGAAACAAACCCACGTAGGGAGACACCTTTTTTCCCCAAGGACTTGTTTCAGTGCCTTGGTGTCTGGTATGCTGATGTTATGTTGTTGAGGCTGATATAGCCTGCCTTCCTGAGCTGAGATGTGCCACGTCCTTGGTGTAAGGTTCAGTGTCCCTTTCCTGTCTTGGTAATGTTTGGTGGAGTGGAAGGCATTGTGGTTGCAATTAACTTGAAAATGAGATTTGTTGGATGTATGACCCTCTGTTATTCCTTCCTGATATTAGGGAGTGTAAACATGGATAGTGTGCAAAAAATGTATTTATTTATTTGTTGAGTGTAGTCTTTTGGAGTATATTTAAATATTTCAAATTACCTATGCCCTATGGCAATGAAAAGTGCATTTTGGTTTATTGTACTACACAATTAGCAGCTTTTTGGATTTAGCGCGCTGAGTCACTCGATCTCCCATGTAAACGCGCTGGTGACGTTCTACCGGGACTCACCTCAGTAAGCAGGGATTTCATTTTGCCCCGCAAACTTATTTTGACAAACTCCACCCATGGCCTGCCCGTTGATGATTATTGAAATACACTAAACTAAAAATATCCGATAGCATTGCTTAGCTCGTGATGCTCCCCAACTCCGCCATGAGCAGTTCCAACTCAGACAGCAGTTAACAACGTGTTGAGATTTATTGTTAACAATATATATGTAGTGGGTCAACAACGTATGAGTGGTGCAGCAGGTCTGCCGGACCGAGGCAGCGGGGCGGGCGAGGGCCTCGGGGCGGGCGCGGGGGCGGGGGAAGTACTGGCGGTACGCTCCAAGCAGGCAGCGAAGAAGGGCGCACGGTCGGGCGCCGCCATCTTGCTCCCTCCGACCGCCGCCATGACACCTAGATATGTGGACACGAGAGGCTCGAGTGGCCTTCCAACCGCCGACACACCAAGAACAACTGCGCATGCGCAGCACGACCAGCACGGGCCGAAAACGAGGAGCATACAACTCGCCACGCGCTCCGCCGGCACGCACGCCACTCGGAACAAAGCTGGCTCTGCGCCAAACGAAACTTATTGCGCACCAGCGGCAACGAATCAATCACAGACACGAACACCAATCGAGATTTCAAACCATATTGAGCCAGTAACACAAAAAGCGTGACACCGATATGTACATGTATAGAGAAAGGCAGCGAACAAACCTGTCGGCGTCCGTGTGAGACGCTCCTCACAGCAAACAGGTACACAAGTCAAGGCTGCATGTCCACTCTCAAGCTCTCACCTCCCTGCTCGTTCTGGCAGTCGCCGTACAAATTCCCGTGCGAAATCGCATCCCTCCCATGGCGCCTGCCGACCCGCGGCCGCGGCATTTGACTTCACTCGCCCTCTGACCCACGCACAAACTCCTCACACTCACAGCTGCAGCCGGGCCAGCCAGCCAGCCAGCGCATAGGAGAGCCGGACAGAGATACAGAGATGGAAAGAGAGCTAGCGGAGGCGGTGGGGCGGTGCCGTCTCGCCGTTTTGATTATGTGACCGGCCCGGGTGCGGGCGCGCCGCCTACTTCTCAGAACGGCAGGCTCTGCGCAAACAGGCTCTCGATCTGCGGCGGCGCGGGCACCATGTCTTGCAGCTTCAGGTAGAACAGGATCTGCAGGCCCTGCAGGCTCAGGGAGCGTAGCTCGGGCAGCTTCCCCAGCACCTGCGGCATGTAGGTCGGCGAGCGCTTCACGCCCCGGCCATACGTGGCGTGGTCACGTAGGCTGTTGATGATCCGACCCTGGATCGACTCGATCTTTAGCGGTTCTCTCACGCCGTGCCGATCTGCAAGAGAGAGGGAGGGGGAGAGACAGAGGGAGGGAGGGTTAGCTGAGAGTCGGTACAGTGAGACGGGACCACCACAGGTTCACATGACCACAACTGGTTTTTGCAATTTATGAGATAAAATAAAAGGTAATGCAGTATCGAAACAAATCACAATTAATTATGCAACTCCATTCCTGTGACGTGTTCCTGGTTATCCCATTTACGAGAACAAGAAAACATATCGAAGTCATAAATTAATCCAATACATTGCAACAACTGTCATGTATCCTGCCGATAACAATCACGACTTCCCTCCCGCTAGTCTGGTGCACATTCGCAAGGACGCGGTTTTTTTTCCCCAGCAGCTTCCACCACTAATGACATCATCCCCTACTCCCATGGTCAAAACCCTCGTCCAATGCTCCACCCCCGCATCGCGCCGCACCGCACCGCACCGCACTGTCATGAAACTTACCTGTGATGAGCGTGAGGGCAGCCAGACAGCCGAACGACGATACGTCCAGCTCCATGGCCCGCAGGGTCGCCGAGAAGTCGACGATGGGCTGCAGCCAGTTGCGGAAGGTCCGCTCGCACTGAAGCCGGTGCAGCACCAGCCCGGTCTCGAACACGAACTTGTCGTCCTGCGGGTTGTACCTGGGGATGGAGAGAGCGCGGGGGTTAGATTCGCCACTCATCTCACATCGGAATTACATCAATGCTGTGTTAGTAATTGCAAGCACGATGAAAATGCTCGGCTATTCAGCGGCCGCTAAAACTCTGTCCTGGTTAGAACCTGATGTGCACAGCGCCCAACCCTTCCGTGGCGAGTAGCCTGCGCTCTGCGGAGGTAGCTAAACGAGGCACTAATTAGTCATTTTTGCTGAAAGCAGAGACATGTACTGTTATGAATTTCATCTCATTAATATTATCGACTCTGATTTTGTTGGCTTCCAGGAAATTCCGCGGCAGCGCCATGACAAAACATTGACTACTCTTCGTCGCGTCGGAGAGCGTTACGTAACAGCAATGAGAAAATCCTTTGTCTTCCAAAAATCCTCCGGGAGGCTAAAACCCCTTCGCAATTCATGTACTGCTTTGCGTCAGCTACCGCTGGCGAGGCTCACCTGTAGGCTAGCCGGAGGACGAACAGCTCGAGCGAGGCCGTCTGGAACAGGAGCTCCTTGTCCTCGCGGCACAGCTCGGAGAAGCCGGGGATGCGCTCAGCGAAGCCGCGGATCACGTCGATGGACGACGTCACGAGGCTGTAGAAGCGCTGGATGCTGTCTGCTTCCGACGTGGGCGACTGCGAGCCGTCCGGCACGCGCAGCTGGGAGAAGTCGTGGCTGGCCACGTCTGGGGAGGTGTCCACGTGCGCGCGAACCAGCGCCGTGATGAGCGACACGGGCGGCGACGGCGGCGGCTCCTGCGGCGACTTGGGCTTGCTGGGCAGCCGGCCGCGGCGTCCTTTGAGCGAGTCGGTGCGCACTACCTCGCGCACCATACCGTGCTGCAGACACTTCTGGAACCGGCAGAACTGGCACCGGTTGCGCCGCCGTTTGTCCACGGTGCAGTTCTGGCTGCCCGTGCTGCACACGTACTTGGCGCCCTTCTGGACGGTGCGCTTGAAGAAGCCTTTGCAGCCCTCGCAGGTGCGTACGCCGTAGTGCTGGCAGGCGGCCGTGTCGCCGCAGACGGCACACAGCAGAGAGGGGGACTTGGGCTTCTGGTCGGTGGGCGAGCCACGCGCGGAGATTGGGGAAGATGTGGCGCTGGGCGTGCCGGGAGACGAGCCTCCAATTCGCATCCTCATTATGTCCAGTCTGAGGAGAGCGGAGAGTGATGTCAGACTTAATCATACGAAACCAAGCAGAAACACACTGGAAACAAGTCGGAAACACGCCGCAAACACGCCGAGACTAAACCGGAAACACTCCAAAAACGTGCGGAAACAACCCAAACGCTCTACCGTGCGATGAATTCGACATGAAACGGAAACGGTACAGCCGGCGCTGCACCAAATGGGAACATGTGTACTCTGTCGCAAAAAGCTCGACAAGTTGATTGTGGTTGTGGGTAAACACCGGCTGGGAATTTGCATAAAACTTTGTCGCCCTCACGACACAGCGTCCCGCCTGCGCGACGTGATATCGAAATAAGGTCCCGAACTTGTTTTGCAGTTGGTACCAGCCTCTGCAAATAAATACCAGTCCAGTCTACAAAGTTCTCAGCAAATAATTCTATGTCTGTAAAAAATATGTAATCTCTCTGCAGCTATGCCAAGCATTTTAGTGGTATGTACCCTTCAGCGACAGACTAAAAACTTAACTGGGAACTTGGCACGTTTTACGATAAGCTAGATATACTGACCCGTCCTGCCTGTTGAGTGTGAGCGGCAGACTGGAGCGTCTCGACTTGGCCACGGCCGCTGCCGCTACCGCCGCCGCCGCTGCCGCAGAGTGCCCGCCGTCTCCGCCGGGATAGGGCGTGCCGTGGCCGGGGTACGGCGGGGGCACGGCCTGGGGGTGGCTCGAGAACGGCGTGTACAGCTCGGTCGGGTAGCGCGGCTGTGCGGCGTACGGCTCCGGCGCCGAGAACGCTCCTCCGCGCTGGTACAGCTGGGCGTAGTCGGCCGAGTAGCCGCCGTACGCCGGGCCGTACTCGTGCGTAAGCTTCTCGGGCCGGTACGGGTACGGCTCGAGCCGCGGTCGAGGTGCGTACGTCTCCTCGAAACTTGGCAGCGTCATCGGGTCGTCAGCAGGCGGGCTGGCCCGCGCCGGACCCGCAGCCTGAGGACTGGCCGCCGGAGAGTTGTAGAACGGCTGAGGCTTCAGATCAACAGCCGAAGCGAACATCTCAGCCTGAAGGATATCAGCCAGAGAGGTCTCGGCCGGCTCGGCGGCGGCTACGCACTCGACCAGAGGTTTGAACTCGTCCTGCTGGGCGGCGGCTGGGTAGCAGAGACTCTCGTAAGAGTACGAGTCCGGGACGGCCGAGAAGCCCTGCTGGTTGTGGCCCTGCAGGGAGACGTCAGACCACGAACGTCAGACGGTGAAACTCACAGCGGCCGCTCGCAGATTCAATCCATTAACTTACGGCGTTAAAGAAAATAGTTCACCTTCGGAAAAATGTCAGAACACGATTTTATATTTTTTTATTTTTTATTTTTTAAATACAGTTTCTTTTTTTTCTTTTCAAAAATGGTCCTATAGGACCATTTTTTTACCGCTGTGAATTGGCGCGATGTATACATCGCGCCAATTCAGGACAGAAGGTCGTAAATTATTAATTTTATGGTGTGCGTTATTGGTCTGTGCATGCTCCATGCAGTGCTGTCACTTTCAGACGGTACGGTATATCATATATGCGCCGCATTCCTTCGCCAAAAAGTCAAATATCTTCGGCTGGAGAGTCTTTTCAGCCAAGACAAGTTGCAGATAAGGATTTCTCAACACGGGCTACAAAACTGCTATTTCAGTTCAAAACCCCATGTTGAAGGTGAACTATTTCCTTTAAATAAGTCGGTAAAGAAATTCACTGTTACATTTATCAATTCTCCGAACCAGCTGATGCAAGCTAAAAACGATCCCTTAATAACTGAACGGGTAATTTTCAACAGTTGGTTCATGACGCAAACAATATTCAAAAATTCAAATAGTGACATGTGCCTTTCTGATCTTAATGTAGACAACAGTGAACTCGGCACGGAGTGAGAAGTGAGAAGTGCAGTGTTCTTACCTGGGGCTGAAGAAGGAGCATGCTTTGCGCCGGACCACTGGTGCTCGGCGACCAGTGGGAAATTGAAGTAGACTGGATAGACGGTCCTGTAACAACAGAGACATGCCGCCCGTCAGACGCCGTAACGTTCAGGTCAACACCTTCAGGTCACCTTCAGGTGGTACACGTTCAGGTCAACACGGTGCACGTTCAGGTCAACACGGTACACGTTCAAGTCAACACCGGCGCAGTGCACTATACGGTATCTCCTGGGAAACGCCCACAGAGCGCCTGTGATTCAAACAAGTATCACATTCCTGCCAAACAAGTATCTCACTTTCTTGTCATGTGCGCCCTTGTCTCGACCTTCTCGACACAGAGTCCCATGAACGAGTGCTATCCGCGTGCCGAGTACGTACGGGCAAACGCGCTGAACGCTCCCGCAGACATCAGGCCGTCCTGGCAGACGAATTTCTCAATGGTGCCGACCGGACGCGCCGGGCGCCAAACCAGAGACCACGAACTCGGAGACCACGAACTCAGAGACCACGAACTCACGCCTTCAGCACTGCCTCACCGCCACCGGGCACTCAGGGACGAGAGGACCGGTGGACCCCAGAGGAGAAGAAGAAAAGACAGCTTGATGAATCTAAGGTAGCAAAGGAGTGTGTTGGGATGCGAGAGGAGAGTTTGGCTGGGCTTGATTCAGTTGAGCCAACCGGCGGCGGACGCGGGAGGTGCGACTAGCACAGGTGGCGCCACAGATTCGACACCGACCGCCACTAAAGAGAGCGCTCCGAACCGCGTGGCGGATCGCACGGCAGCGACGCGAGCCTCTGGACGAAGCCGAGTGTTTGGCAAGTCTGGGAATGGAGCTCGACAGAGCCACGGACGAGCTCTGCTGGTGACGGCGGCGGCTCCGGAGGGCGACTGTGACCGCGCCGCCCTGCCGCCGCCGCCGGCGCCGTCACCAGAGAGCTGTCAGCATGACAGGTGATTCAGGTGCCGGCAGGGGACAAGGGACGGGTGACAGCCGGCTGACAGCACCCGTGGGCGGTGTGCTGCTGTCACTCTTTGTGGCGTCTCCCCCCCCCCCCCTCGACGCTGGCAGGGCTGCAACGCGAACGGCGTCTGGCGCCCTTCTGTGACCGCAGAGGACAACAGGGACACAGGACCCTGACACACTCTGATGGATGCAGAAAGTCAGTGGGGACAGACGGAGTAGTGGTCATACCAGCACCAGGTCATATTATTTGACGTGACCTGACACAGAGGTCAACCTTCAGATAAGGCTCATACAGAGCAAAGGCAAGCACCTGCCACGTTGTCAAGTGAATTGCTTACTTTGATATTGTGAACAAGATAAGGTTAAAGAGCCGAATGCGTTATACCAATTAATACGGTCAACGTATATATGGAAATAGGATGTAATTCCCTAAAACCAAATGAACTTCTCGATTCTCCTCAATGACCCATGACCCGCCAGGTGAGTTATACTTCCGCTCCACTTCCGAGTCTGCAATAAAACTGCTGCGGCTAACGGCCGGCGGGGGCTCCCGCGTCTCGAGATTGGCAGAGGTGCCACTACCGGGCGTCGGCGGTCGATCGCCTCCTTTCGGCGCCGTCCGCCGCTCTGACCTGGTTCCGGTGCCGCCATGCTCGCCGACCTCATGACCGCTGAGAGAGGGGGCGGAGAGGGGGCGGGGGGCGGGGGTGGAGATCGATGCTGGGCAGGGCGGCGGCGCGCGCTGCCGTCCGGCTCGGCACGTGTCAGAGGCTGCAGAGCGGCGGCGGCGGCGTAACTGGCCGCTCAGCCCGGCCGCCGAGGCAGCCGAGCCGCTCCGGGCCGCGCCGAACCGCGTCGGTCAACCGATATAGGGATAGATGAGTCGACCGGCACCGCCGGGACGTACTCAGGATGGCAATGCGGCCTGCCCGGCGCACGCGGGGCGTGTGGCGGGCCCGCCGGGCTGACCGGCGCGCCTGGGACACAGGAGTGTACTGTCATCCGGCAGGTACGGGATGGAGCCAGGCTAATGGTGCAGTGGAGTGCGGGCCCGTGTGAGGCAGATGAGGGGTGACCCGCAGGGGAGCAAGAGACAATGGATGGACCGAGTGGCATTTCATGCACGCTGAAATGCTCTTTATTCGGTAATGAGTTTATAGGAGTAGGTATGCGGCTCCCAGTGTGATGTTCATGACCAAATGGGGAAGTGAATAAGCGTGTCGCGTCTACACAGAGGTGCAATTAACCTGGCATATGACTAAGTTATGTGAAATCCTCAGGTGGTTTTGGAGTCGATGCCGACCGGTTATCTTTGTCCGTTAGGATTTAAAGAAGTTAAGCGTAGCACACAAGTTATCAGCGATTTGGTTTATAAATAACATTATTTTGCGTAAAAGCTATGTGCCCCTCCCTAGTCTGTCGACAGCTACTGCACCACGGAGTACTGTCTCGTCTCAGGTCAGGGATCCCACTCGACAAAAGTTAGTGGCTCGCCTTGACCAGGTCCGGTCCAGACCGGCCCGCAGTATGTTTATAGCCACCAATGTTGATGCAGAATACAGATAGACTTGCAAATGTTCTAAAAATAGCCCGTCAGTCTAGGACGTTATGAAGCGATGTCGTGCGAGCAGCTACAAATTCAAGTATCCGACTCATCTGGACTGAGGTATAACTTCAACGGTTCATTGAGAATTCAAACGTCAAAAGTAGCTACGAAAGAGGTGGAGCCCCCTGAGGTATCCGTCTGCATCTTAAATATTCGCTTGTTCTTACAAATGATTCAGGTGGTTGAAAGTGCACGCAATGAGGTCGCTAAAAACAGTCCCGAATATCCAGTCCAAATAAGTCAAAATATCCAGTCCCAGCCATTATCTCCCAGAGTTTCCACTGCTTATGGTTTGCAACGTCTTCAGATGACACTCATCCATAAAAAAATACCTCATGTTAGTAGATCGGTAGCATACATCAACACTGCCACCGATCACAACAACCCCAACAGAGACAGAGACCAGTGATCACGGAACAAAGTCTCTACAAGACGGCTCTATCAAGACTGACCGTCGGGCCGACAAGCGACACGCACCTCAGCGGCATGAACGCACTGTGCGTGTCGCTTGCACACACCATCTCAGCTCTCTCACCTAGATCACCCCGCCGCAGAGGGTGGTATCTCCGTCGCCTCGCCGACTTGAGCCGACAATGACCGACCCTGTTCGTGTCACCGGTGCCCTCCACGCGCGCCGACACCCCCGACCAATCCGGAGGAACACGAGCAACAGACTAACGGCCTTCCGCGGCGCGGCCGCCGCAGCGCCAAGACGCCGTCCGCAGGCTCCGCCTCCGCCGCCGACGCCATGTGACGTCACATCTGCAGTGTGACGTCACAGTTGACGCCCGCCGCCCGGAGAGCCATCAAAGCGTTTGACGTCACCGTTTGACGTCACACCTTGGATCGATACGGCGGCTCGCGGCGGGTGCGGGTGGACTGTTGCCAGGCCCGCGCTGGCCGAGGCCGCGATACGCGCTCTGGGTCACGGGCGGTGCCCCGGGGCGGGGGACCGCCGCGGGCGGGTGTCGCACGGGGTCCGGGCGGGGAGGAGCCGCCTTAGAGCAGGAGACGGCCCGGCGGTCCGAGCTGCCCCAGCGCTGTAGTGGCCGCCAGGTGGCTCTTCCGTACTGCCGGGTGTCACGAGAAGCTGGCGGTTCCTCAGACCGGCGCCAATTGGCAGTGGGGAGGGGGAGGGGGAGGGGCGTGCGGGGCTGGCAGGTACCACTGCCGACGCTGCCAAGCTGCCAGGACGCAGTTTTGAGCTGCCGAGGCGATGGCGTCACTATACCGGTGGTCAGCTGACCTTCTGAGGCGATGGCGTCACTATGCCGGTGGTCAGCTGACCCTGCCGGGTGAGACGATCTAGATACATCGGCGACCTATTCCCAGAGCTTCCGAAGCTCAACAAAGTCAGGTAATACCGATAGGCATGCATAAACCTGAATCGAACAGCGAGCCGAACAGTCCCCGATGTGACTGGCAGCTCGCAGAGAAGCCCTCCGTGGCTCCGTGGGCGGGCACGTACCCGTTTCAGAATCGGTGTCGAAATCGGACGAATCGCTCGCGGCTTTGTCCAGCTCGACCCCGAGCCGATTCAGCTCGAGAAGCACCGTCTCCAAGTCGTCAGTCGGGGACAGAGAGTGCATCTTAACACCTCGCGCTCGCTCGCACCGAACTCAAATGGCCCGGCTCGCCTGCACGCTGCCTGTTTATATGAACCGAGTAGGGCACGTCATAGTAGTCATGCGTCAGAAGCCAGCGGGGGTGCGGCGGGCGGGTTGTGGTGGGGGGGGGGGGGGGGGGGGGGCGCTGAGGCGTCGCGCGGATGGCATGTGCTGTCTGGAATCCCCGAGGACGATGAGACGGCTGATGCAGGTATATGTAATCCTCCTGTAAACCACCAGATACGGCGGAGGCCGCATCGAGAGTAACCGAAATCGGCCCGCCCAGTTTGGATGGAAAGTTCTCAAAGGGGTGTTGTGGTGAAGGGAATATATGTGCCCGATGATTTTATTGGGAACGGTTGTGTGATTCCTGAGAGAAAGGAAAGTGTTAAAGGTTCCGAAAGCACGGCGACTGAGGGTGGAAATTTAATTTGATGGATTGATTATTAATTATATCAAACGTTAGTCTAAGCATTATTAATAGATGTAGTTAACAGAAGTATAACCTTATGCTCATATTAAGATGAAATATCAAAATAAAATCAATTTTTCTTGTCCCTCCATTGCAATCCATTGACAATTGATTTTCTCGTAATATTTCATCTGAATATGAGTATAAGGTTATACTTCTGTTTACTACTGATGGATTGATGTTGAATAATGGATATATTTAGAAACAGCTAAGGAATGTGGGAAGTTGATAAACATATTTGAATATACTACAAAATGTTCGTACAAAGTAATGTGCGATATGATGGCTGACCAATGCTGTGGCTCAACCGCTGAGTTCATAATGTCAGATCTTCAGATACGACTAGGTGCAGACTATATACCGCGAGTGGTTATTTAGTATGTAACCAAATCATAAAATACAGAGGACCCTGATTTATTACCTACACGTACTGACACTGCCAGACTGCCAAAACAGTTATTTTAGGGGCGAGATCACATTCATATATATATATATATATATATATATATATATATATATATATATATATATATATATATATATATATATATATATATATATATATATATATATATATATATATATATATATATATATATATATATATATATATATATATATATATATATATATATATATATATATATATATATATATATATATATATATATATATATATATATATATATATATATATATATATATATATATATATATATATATATATATATATATATATATATATATATATATATATATATATATATATATATATATATATATATATATGAAGTATATATTATTATAAAATTAATGTGAAGATGATTTAAAGCAAATGTGTTTTAGGAAAAGTTTCTTATACATTTGTTTTTAAATTCACGAAGTGTTAATTTTCGACGGGTTTTACCCGACGAAATTAGCGTGTTGTTCGACCTGAAAATTGCTTCCTATTGTTTTTTGTTGTCGTTTTCTGGCATGTACGGCGAATGACGATACAATACTTTACCGACCACCGTCTGTACAGGTAGCTCCAAAAGTAATGGTAGTCAGTGGCGGATCCAGGGGGGGGTCATGACCCCCCCTTGGGCCGTGAAGGGGCACCACCGCCCCGGGGCACCACCAAAACCCCCAAAATAAAGAAAAATTAAAGCAAAAATGAAGCAAAAAATGAAGAAAAAAAGAGATAAAAAAATCAACAACAAAATCGAAGTAAAGCAAAAAATGCAGCACCGCTACGCGGCGCACATAATTTTCAGTGTTCTTTGAATCAAGGGCACCATCGTGCCGGTGTACCAGGGGACGGTGCACTAGCGGCACCACCACGCCGGTGTACCCAACCCCCTTCAAATGCCACGTGACCATAACGGGGCGGAGCATGACCATATATGGCAGGTCCAAAGGTGTTTTTTTTGGCGCACTTCGGCTATTGTTTTGCCGCACTATTATTTTGCCGGTGTAGGGGTGTAGGTATTGCTTTGATGACGTGATACATTTATTATTGCTAAATAGTCAACTCCTCATATTAACCCGCGCACTGCGACCCCCCCCCCCCCCCCCCCCCCTGCAGTTCGCCGAACACGAACTGCAGGGGGGGTTGATTTCCGCCCCCCCCCTGAGATCTCGAAAATTACGCAACGTAGCGAGAAGCGGAAAACGGCATTTGATAGCTTCATACATGTTCTATCGAAAGTATTTCAGTATTTTTTTAAGTCAGGTCAAAATTGAGGTCACCAGAGGTCATCAAAGGTCAAAATTTTCATTTTTTTTCTCCTGTTTTAGGACATCGCTCCAGAAATTCCCATATATCTCAGAAACGATGATAGTTAGAAACAAACGGAAAAGAGCAAACGCCAGCCAGTGAAATTTGTAATCACTAAGGTGTCCTCAGATTTGATCTCAGGTCAATATTTGAGGCTCCAGAGGTCAAAAAGGAAAAAAAACGTTTTTTTCCTAAATCGTTTTTGCTATTAACTTTTTACTTAATAAAGATAACGGAAAACTGTTTACGCCATTGTGTTTATCTTGTCAAGGCGCTTTGAATGATATATATGGTGACCTTGTTAAGTCAACTTAACAATTTGACCTAAGGTCAAGGTCAAGTGGTGTCCCAAGTAGGGCATGTTGCATATGGGAAGACGTGTCTCGACGAGACAAACACATTGATGTCAGTTTTACTTCTCTATCTTCATTATGCCGAGAGTTATTGACAAAAAAGTGATGGTGACCTCGCATGACCTCAAATGACCCAATAGGGGTCACTGAACAAAACTTACACTTGGATCATCAAGAATATCCTATAATAACATGATCCAGGAGTAATTGGACTAGTAATATGCATATCCTTGAAATAGGAAGCATTTGTATATTTCCCCATTGACTTATTATGGGGAGGTTACGAAATTGACCTGACCTTAGGTCACCGATATCAAAATTCCGAGTTATACGAATTGTAAGTACTGTTGCCCTCATGACATCCTGTAAGTTTCAACCTGATCGGTGAAAAACTCTGGCTTTGGCACAACTGCAAACATTTTTGGTGGTGGGGTCACTTGACCTGGTCTGGTGACCTGACCTGAGATGACCCGAGCATATTTATTTTCTCAAAGTGTGCGCAATTGATGTCCTAACAGGTCTATCAAAACCCGGCGGCGCTGCGCGCCGCCGTTTTTTCGCTATCTTTGAAAAACCTGAGGGGGGAGGCGGAAATCAACCCCCCTGCAGTGCGCGGGTTAATTTATTACTGACCAATATATCAATATTGGTCAGTAATAAATTAATATGAGTAGTTGACCTTATTTATGTCAATATGAATGTTAACAATTTCGTATTGCATTAGCTGAGGGAGGGCTTGGTCACATGATAAATGCAGCCATGTTTTGTTTGTATTGAATAGGGAGGGTCTACAAAACTGTCCAGATTAGCAGGCAAGCCCATGCTCCGAAACTACTGGACCGATCTGAGTGATTCTTTCACCATTCAATTTGAACTGGTCGGATTAGGTGCCGTTTTGCGTTTTATCCACTTTGGTCTAATCTAAATGGACCAAATTGGATCAAAACCTGTAGTTCAAATTTGCAGGCAAGCCTATGCTCCGAGGCTATGGGACCGATCTGCGTGATTTCTACACCATTCGATGCGGCATGGTGCAAAGCGGTGCCGTATTGCGTTGTTTTTACAGATTGGTTCACTTTAAGTGGACCAAATCGGACCAAAACCACCAAAAACCGTTGCAGGCAAGCCCATGTTCCGAGGCTATGGAACCGATCTGCATGATTTTTTTCAGCATTTGATCCGGCGTGGTCAAAAACGATGCCCTTTTGCGTTATATACAGATTGGTTCAATCTAAGTGGACCAAATTGGGCAAAAACCACCAAAAACCGTTGCAGGCAAGCCCATGCTCCAAGGCTATGACACCGATCTGCATGATTTGTTCACCATTAAATTCGGTGTGGTCCAAAATGGTGCCGTTTTGCGTTTTATACAGATTGGTTTACTCTAAGTGGACCAAATTGGACCAAAACCACCAAAAACCGTTGCAGGCAAGCCCATGCTCCGAGGCTATGGAACCCATCTGCATTATTTTTTCCACATTCAGTCCGACGTGGTTCAAAATGGTACCGTTTTGCGTTTTATCCAGATTGGTTCATTCTAAGTAGACCAAATTGGACCAAAACCACCGAAACCTGTTGCAGGCTAGCCCATACTCCGAGGCTATGGAACCAATCTGCATGATTTATTCACCATTCGATCCGGCGTGGTCCAAAACTGTGCCGTTTTGCGTTTTATACAGATTGGTTCACTCTAAGTGGACCAAATTGAACAACAAACACCAACAGCTGTTGCAGGCAAGCCCATGCTCCGAGACTATGGGACTGATCTGCGTGATCTCTTCACCATTCGATCCGCTGTGGTCCAAAACGGTGCCGTTTTGTGTTTTATCCAGATTGGTTCACTCTAAGTGAACCAAATTGGGTCAAAACCACCAAAAATCGTTGCCATTGGTATGGAGCTGTCCGCTCCGGACCCATGCTACTGAAAAATATGAAGGTGAAAAAAAAATACCATACAAAAAATCAATTCTTTGAGCACATCACCATATGATTGCTTTTGTCTCAACGGTCTGGTATCATACTTCGTTTTACACTATAGATTACGATTCCACGACTCCCTATGTTAATGTTAATCCAATGGGAGTTTCGGCACGTGCAAAAAAGCTAAGGTCCAAAAAAGCGAAGGATTGCACTTTCAAGCGGAGTGGTTGCACGTGAGATTGCTTGGTCACGTGATTTCTTCATATGGCGCAACCTTATTTATACAGACCTTGGGTGTACCAATGCCACTACCGTGCCGGCGTACCAGGGCCACGACGGCGCCGGTGTACCAGGGGCACCACCGTGCCGGTAGGCGGCACTGTGGGGCGAGGGGGAGGCACCGGGGCACCGTGCCTCCTTGAATCCAGGAGGGGGAAATAATGGCCTGGTGCCGCCATGAAATCACAAGCATTGGTCGCTGGGAAAACACTTTTGTTTTCTCTCGCGGAATGATGCTAAATTATAATTGCTAAATTATGCAAAAAAAAATGTCCCTTCATGCCTCCTGTCACTTGGGCTATGAAGGGGCACCAACGTGCCTTTATACCAGAGGCAACAACGTATCGGACTCGATGGGCCCTGAGGGCCCCTCGGGAGTCGGGATTCGCTTCCATAGGCGGTGGAACAGAGGGGGGGGGGGGCACCGGGCACCGTGCCCCCTTGAATCCAGGAGGATGGGGAGGCGGGGCACCAATGCCCTGATGCCCCCATCAAATTGCTGAAAACCCACCTATTTTATGCGAAATGGTGCAAAATTAAGGGACAAAAAACGCACCGCTTCGCGGCGCATATTACATACGTGCGCCCTGATAAATTATCGATGTCACGATGTTAGTTGACCATCGTTTTTTGTCGCGAACGAACCAGTAGGGCCCGCCATTTTTTTTGTATAATGTCGTTCATAGCTGGAAGTCCATGAGACGTATTTGAAACTGGTAAGCAACTGCACCCAATTGTTGTTGTAATTTTGTGATTAAAAAGTCTAAAATATCACATTTTTGTGCCACTGCAGCGAAATTCCTTCTATCTTTCCGGTGGAAGAATCCCATTGAGTGGCTGCATTGGTGCCCTTGGGCTGATATATATAGATAATAGAATCTTTCGATTTTTTTAGGGTATAGTTAACTGGCGGACGCGGGGGGGGGGGGGCATGGGGCCATGGCCTTAAATGGGGGCAACATGTCTTTTGACCCCACTTTTTGCTCCAGATATATTTCCTCGTTTTGACTCTGCATCCTGGTTTCAATAGCAAAAATTCGTTCTCCTGCCCGCTCAAAACCTCAAATTTTTCCGCCGCTTCCCGGCACAATAATAGTTGTATGGATGTCCATTTTGCGTAAATACCATTTGTAGTTACAAGTACATATACTTATTTCGGAGTTCATGATCGGTGTTTTCCCTTCACTTTTGGAAGCGCGACATATCTGGCGCTTTTCTTTCTTTTGATAACGTCTCTGATTGGTCCCTGAAACAAATCACCGGCACTAAATAGGTCACCGTTGCGTGCCCAAGTGAACTTCCGATTTCATTGCCAGTTTTTTCATTGTTTGTTGATTTTTTAATGATTCTTTTTGATGATAAGCTAAAGCATAGTGTTGTATCCAGCCAGAGACAAAACTATACAAAACGCCTAATGTTGTAAACAAATGAACCAATTACAAAAAAATGAGAGTCGCAACCAGTAACCACTAACTAGGCCGTCGTAGCGTGCCCAAGTAAACTGCTAATTTGGTTACCTTATTATTCAATGTTTGTTGATTGTTAAAGATATTAGGGCACACAATCACAATAGACATATTTCCCATACAATTTTGTTAAAAAAAAACAATACGAGACAATCCCGGAATTCGAAATTCGTTACCAAGTACTTGCAAGTACTGGTCGTTATAAGCGTGGATCGCTTATCAACTTTGACTTGAAATATATCTCGGTAGGAATTGTTTTATGCAAAATGTGATAAATTTACAATATATGCTGGTCTCGTCTATCGATTTTAAGTAATAACTCCATTTGTGTGGAAAAGGGTGAATATTTCCCTTTAAACCATTTGTCGGAATCGTTTTAAATTTTGCCTGCTGGTTGCAGGCTGTAGCCAAAACTATACAAAACCAGCAAAACCAGCAAAACCAGCACGCAAAATTTAAATCGATTCCGACAAATGGTTTAAGAGATATTAGCGATTATCTGACTCGCCACAACTACCATTACTTTTGCAGTGACCTGTACCTACCAGAAACAAGTTCGTTTTACAGACCGTACGGTTATTGCACGCCTAAATGCTGATAATTAACCAATTTACGCCCAGTTTGAGCACTTCATGCAAATTTGCAAATTTCACGCATCATGCAATACATAGGTACGGGCTTATGATTTTATAACACAAGTTGCGATTTTGAGGGGAATTACATGTTCAGCATTAGGGATGTAGGATTATCACAAAAAGTGGGGGGGGGGGGGCAGTGCAACTTCGATCTCGTCTTGAGAGAAACCCAACCCCCACCTTTGCAAGGTTTCTTTGCAAATTTGGGCTAGGTTTCTTGGGCAAATTTCCTAACCAAGCAAAATTAAAGATTTTAGCACACCAAAACAAAAATGAGAAAAGTGATGGGGCAATTCCCCCTGGCTCCCCTGTTTCTACGCCTATGCCCAGCCGGATTGTAAATACAATTTCATCCCAAATAATGTGTACGGTTTTAATGGTCTTACAACTAAACCCAGTAAAACATACGAGTACCTGTACTATCTTGTGACCGCCCGCGCCCTGCTCAGTGGAACCTCCCCTGGAGGCGCAGTGGCCGCCCGCGGCTGAGACGGTGGCGGCCGCCAGCCAGCGATCGAGCCAGACAACCGATATACACACACACACACACACACCTGAAACAATGCCGGCCGCCGCCGCCGCCGCTGCCGACGCCTGGGCTCGGCTCCAGCTCGGCGGAGACACCGGTCCGGTGACGTCAAACACAGGTGTGACGTCCTCGTTTGACGTCACACACTGCGGCAGAGCCATCACGCCAGCTGACGTGTGTGACCGGCCTAAAGTCGATGGTCGGCGCGAGCTGGTCCCGGCTAAAGCCGACGAACCGGCTGAAAACAGCTGACCGGGCGCTGCGGTCGATACCTGCGCCCGAGCCGCGTCGCCGGCGGCGGCGGCGGCAGACGAAACAGGGGAAATCGGCGCAGATTTTCAGAGACTTCTGTGATTCGCTCCGTTGAATTGGTATACACTTGGCAGAGGTGCTGCAAATATTTGGAACCGCTTGTCCCAAGGACGTCCAGCTGCTGTGTTGCAAATGCACTTGTGACGTTGATCGTCAACGTTGGATTGGGGAGTTCAGTCCCGAGCTGATCTAGGGTATGATTCAGTGGCGCGCAAGCACTGTGCAAAGCTACATTTGACTACCAACTGTATCGAAACATGCGCTGATCGACAGTGCACCAACACCGACAGTCGGTAGTCTGACTGTCGAGCTGTGTGACATGCAACTGTCGACAATGTGTCATTAGATCACTCCACTACAGATCCTCCGACTACCCGTCCCTTTTCCGGTCCAGCTCTGTACTGTTTAGATCTGTCTCACTCCTGTGTGTGGCTCGCTGGTGCACGAAGCAGGCATCCCGACCCTTATCCCGGACATCATATCGAGCCTTTTCGCCTCGCTCGGCCGCCCCGGTGTGACCGGCGTTGCTGAGGTGTGTGGCTCTGGGCTGAGCCGACGGCGTGCGCCCGACGAGGTGAGAAGCAGAGGTCAGAGGTCAGAGGTCATCAAACGGCCAAGAGACAGGCTGTCTGGCGACACTCACACCACGTGCCACACAGGTGTGACGTGGACGTACCATCATTGATATATGACGTACCATCATTGATAGATCTGACGTACCATCATTGATAGATCTGACGTACCATCATTGATAGATCTGACGTACCATCATTGATAGATCTGACGTACCATCATTGATAGATCTGACGTACCATCATTGATAGATCTGACGTACCATCATTGATAGATCTGACGTACCATCATTGATATATGACGTACCATCATTGATAGATCTGACGTACCATCATTGATAGATCTGACGTACCATCATTGATATATGACGTACCATCATTGATAGATCTGACGTACCATCATTGATAGATCTGACGTACCATCATTGATAGATCTGACGTACCATCATTGATATATGACGTACCATCATTGATAGATCTGACGTACCATCATTGATATATCTGACGTACCATCATTGATAGATCTGACGTGCCATCATTGATATATGACGTACCATCATTGATAGATCTGACGTACCATCATTGATAGATCTGACGTACCATCATTGATAGATCTGACGTACCATCATTGATAGATCTGACGTACCATCATTGATAGATCTGACGTACCATCATTGATAGATCTGACGTACCATCATTGATAGATCTGACGTACCATCATTGATATATGACGTACCATCATTGATAGATCTGACGTACCATCATTGATATATCTGACGTACCATCATTGATATATGACGTACCATCATTGATATATCTGACGTACCATCATTGATAGATCTGACGTGCCATCATTGATATATGACGTACCATCATTGATAGAGCTGACGTACCCTCATTGATATATGACGTACCATCATTGATAGATCTGACGTACCATCATTGATAGATCTGACGTACCATCATTGATATATGACGTACCATCATTGAAAGATCTGACATACCATCATTGATATATGACGTACCATCATTGATAGATCTGACGTACCATCATTGATATATGACGTACCATCATTGATATATGACGTACCATCATTGATAGATCTGACGTACCATCATTGATAGATCTGACGTACCATCATTGATAGATCTGATGTACCATCATTGATAGATCTGACGTACCATCATTGATAGATCTGACGTACCATCATTGATAGATCTGACGTACCATCATTGATATATGACGCACCATCATTGATAGATCTGACGTACCATCGTTTATATATGACGTACCATCATTGATAGATCTGACGTACCATCATTGATAGATCTGACGTACCATCATTGATATATGACGTACCATCATTGATAGATCTGACGTACCATCATTGATAGATCTGACGTACAATCATTGATAGATCTGACGTACCATCATTGATAGATCTGACGTGCCATCATTGATATATGACGTACCATCATTGATAGATCTGACGTACCATCATTGATAGATCTGACGTACCAGCACTCATATATCTGACGTACCATCATTGATAGATCTGACGTACCATCATTGATAGATCTGACGTACCATCATTGATAGATCTGACGTACCATCATTGATAGATCTGACGTACCATCATTGATAGATATGACGTGCCATCATTGATAGATCTGACGTACCATCATTGATAGATCTGACGTACCATCATTGATAGATCTGACGTACCAGCACTGACGACTGAATTATGAGTTCTGGCGGATTTGTGGTACTGTCTGTCGACCGATAGAAACTGTAATTATAATTACAATTATATATTCCAGTAATAATCTAAGGCCATCTATGGTTACGGACACTCCATTTTGATTGATTTCACATCGGCATAGGAAGTCCCATTATACAGTATTGAACGTTACTGGTTGTGCGAGTGGCATGGTGCCGGGGGACAGGGGACATGTGCCCCAACTCTTCTGAAATTTAACATTGGGTCTGTGGGCGTTCCATGGAAAGAATCGTCTTTATAATTTTGATATCCCCCAAAAATCGTATGTGGCGAATCTTTGTTATCGATATTTTACCTATACGCTGAACGGCCTGTAAGCCTCGCCATTCAATCCATCACGAAATAAGAAATAACCCTTTCCCCTTTCTCCAAGTATGCCAAATACTCCTGAGCTCCGATTCAAGAGATAAGACCTGCAGAACGTCACGGGCATCATCCATAGTACCGTCTCGGATCCGTGAGGCTGCTCACGTCATACGTTCTCACAGATGGCGCTAGTAACCGGGTGCCCGGAAAAGCGCCTCGACAAATCGGCCGAATGTCTCGGCGTCAAGTCGCTAGTGGGGGGGGGGGGGGGGGGGGGTGACGAAATGCATTACAAATCATTGAATTAATAGCTGCCGAAAATGGATTGCATTAAAGCGTGTGTGACAATGAAAGGTGTTGTGGTTGTGTACATCGTGTCCGTCCTAGCCATTATAATTGTCTCGTTGCATTACCTCGTCCGCAGGCCCCAGCACGAATGCTGCACATATTGCAGCACAACGCAACACCTGTCAATTAATTAAATCAGCAAGGGTGCAAAATGCAATTTCATTCAAGAGTTCTACCAAATACCAAACCAGTCGCTGAGCCCCTTAACACGTGCACTGGAGGGGGAGGGGCACGTTTGTCCCCCCCCCACATGTTTGTTAAATATCTCGCAAACGAAAAGCGGCATGCTACTGCTACTTCTGTTCGTGACATTTAAGCCAACACAATAGCGGATCGTTTGAAACCAGAAAAGTTGAAAATCGGTCGGTAAATGTTTGAGGTATATGGATTTGAATTCGAAGATGGCGACGAGAATCGCAGTCGGCGCAGCGATATCTCAGGCACCAGTAGTCGGATCAGGATGATTCAAACGCCATTCGGCATCTCTGGGTAACCTGCTGTCAGAAACATCCCATTGACCACATTATCGTGGTCTGTGACGTCACGGAGAGGTCAAGTCACAAAATGCCTAGTTTTGACCCCGTTACCTCATTTGACCTGGAAGATATTGACCTAGGGTCACCCAAATGTCAGCAAATGTAGATCATCATAGCAGCTACCTATCCTGTAAGTTTGATCGCTCTAGCTCTCATTCTTTCGGAGATATCTGGGGGAGCACAAAAGTGCCCCCCCCCCCTCCAGTGCGCGTTAGTGGCTACTCCTCTCCAGTGCGCTTGTTAAATTGCCATTCAGTTTTTTTTCGGCCTTAAAAATTATGAAAGATGTGAATGATGGAAAATGTATTATGATGTATGTGAGAAACCTCATGTGGATGTCTGTATGTATGATATATAAATGTATGCCATTTATGAGTGAATTAATTAATTAATTGATGCTCTTTTAAAAGACAGGCATTACAAAGTACGATTCCTTTACCTGCGCTGCGCCTCAACTTGTTTGTTAACAGCTTGGCTTTGTATGTCTATGTTACCACCTTTTGCCAAATTGCTGCAATAAAACCGTGGACAATGTAATAGAAACAACACGAACAACACAAACACGAACAATGTTGGCACATCGCCAACCATCGAGCTTTATTGTGCGATCACGCCATGCAACCGAGTTAAACCGAAGACGATCACACAACCATTGCAATCACTAAACAAATACATACGGCATGCTAGAAATACAGAAACTCAGGAGCAGCACGTAAAATAATATAAACAGAACATTGATACATTCGCGAGTAGTGTTCATGCACTTTGTTGATTCGATGTATTAAACGTTGCTATCAAACGCAAAGTAAAGCAGTTTACGAACTCAGTTCGAATACTCAGAAAGCTCCTATACAATACTAGTAAAGCCATCGCATGCTACGCCCTCGACGGCGGGTGAATAAACAATACCAGGGAAGCCATCACATGCCAGGACGCCGATAGTAACATGTATCGTGGGCGAATGACGTCAAACTCCGAACGGACGAGCACGTGCCAGCGAGGGCAGGGCGGGTGGGCATGTGCTGCATAGCATGTAAGCCAACGCGCCAAGCGGTAACGCAGGCATACAACAGGCAACGTCACGACACGAACACATCACGAACGACCCAGCCCGGCACCGAGCGACGCCGTGCCGCCGTGCCGGGGGCCGGGCGGGGGCGGGAGCGGGGGCGGGGGCGGCCGCGTACCTGCAGTCTCCTCGTGGCCGGATGACGCCTCACTGCTGCTCCTGGCGAGCGGTGGCCGAGGGGAGTCCGCCGAGAAGCCGCCCTGGCATCGCATGTACGCCTGCCTCTGCTATCCGCCGGCAACTGCACAGTGCACAACGTCCGACACCCAGCCGCCAAGTATGACGTCGCCACAGCCCCGGCCCGCTTAAGAGCGGCCAGGTGTGTGACGCCATACATGTGTGACGTCACACTTCCCAGCCAATCGCCACCGCTAACGGCGATGTCGTCATTCCCAGCAGCGCCAATCGCCGCCGCCGCCAGCTGTCGGCCACCGGAAGGTATGACGTCACACTCGGCCAGGTGGATGTGACGTCACACCCAGGTCGATACGCGGCGCCGACGTCTGGGGAGGGGTGCCCAGCAGCAGCGGCCGGTAGCTTGCATAAGAGATGGCAGAGGCCGACGGCAGCCGCCGCGGGCGACAGGCTTTAATTTGGCGCCGGAAATGGACAACGGTAACCAAGTCGGAAGGAAGCGATCAGAGGCCAGACGATGGTCGATGTAAGACGAGCAGCGCAGATGCCGCAGGAAGCAGAAGGGATGGATTGTCGTTCCTTCACCCCCGTTACTGCTTCTGCACTGACCCCGCGAGGTGCACCAGAGGTCAGCCTCCCGGGGTCAAAGGTCAGATGTGTACCAGGCGTGATTCTCGCGTACCTCCCAGGGTCGAAAGTGTACCAGAAGTGTACGTCTCGGTGCCAGAGTCGTGCCAGAAGTGTACAGACCTCCGTGGGTAAAACTAGGAGTGAGGTTGACCCCGCGCGGACGGTATCAGTTGACCCGACGTGAAGGTCAACCTACACCCACACTACGCTACCTGAGTTCTTAATGATTGTTGACTGTACGTCAGTTGCCTAATGGTTATTCTGCCATGTGGAGTAAAGCAAGACCGCTTGGTCGACAATCGGGTCACAACCTGCCGGTTTCCAGTGGAGTTTTGCTCGCCGACCCAGACTGACTGCCGTGGGGGAGCAGAGGTGGCCGACTCTGGGGTCAGTGCAGGAGCAGGGTGAGGTAGATCCCGCTCCGTGGTGGAGCAGAGGTGGCCGACTCTGGGGTCACTGCAGGAGCAGGATGAGGTAGATCCCGCGCCACGGGGGAGCAGCAGAGGTGGCCGACTCTGGGGTCAGTGCAGGAGCAGGATGAGGTAGATCCCGCGCCACGGGGGAGCAGCAGAGGTGGCCGACTCTGGGGTCAGTGCAGGAGCAGGATGAGGTAGATCCCGCGCCGCGTGGGAGCAGAGGTGGCCGACTCTGGTTTCACTGCAGGAGCAGGGTGAGGTAGATCCCGCGCCACGGGGGAGCAGCAGAGGTGGCCGACTCTGGGGTCAGTGCAGGAGCAGGGTGAGGTAGATCCCGCGCCGCGGGGGAGCAGAGGTGGCCGACTCTGGGGTCAGTGCAGGAGCAGGATGAGGTAGATCCCGCGCCACGGGGGAGCAGCAGAGGTGGCCGACTCTGGGGTCAGTGCAGGAGCAGGGTGAGGTAGATCCCGCGCCGCGGGGGAGCAGAGGTGGCCGACTCTGGGGTCAGTGCAGGAGCAGGGTGAGGTAGATCCCGCTCCGCGGTGGAGCAGAGGTGGCCGACTCTGGGGTCACTGCAGGAGCAGGGTGAGGTAGATCCTGCGAGCTGAGGTAGGCTCTTTGGACGTCTGGTTCCACTCCAATTGTGTGAAAGTAAATACAGGTAAAACGGAACTTATAGTCCGTGGTTCCCGTCAAAATTGTCGTGGCATGGTTCCCATTACTGTTCGGTTCTGCGAGGATGCAGTACGTGAGGGCCCCACCGTGAGGAACCTTGGCGTAGTGTTCGACGAGTACCTCACCTGGGACTCTCACGTATCTGCCCTCGTCAAAAAATGCAACGGTTACTTCATCGGCCTGTCCCACGAGCGTCATCAGATCCCGTCTGACCTCCCCTCCTTGGTCAATGCCTTGGTCCTCCCGCACGTCCGCTACTGCCTTGCCGTCTATCGCAGCGGGTCGGAGAAAAGCACACAACGCTTCCAAAAGATCCTGAACTTTACGCTGCGCGTTGTCTCCGGCCGTCGCAAATTTGATCATATATCGGACGTGCGTGAGGAACTGGCATGGGCGTCGCCACCACTACGGGCAGTACGGACTCTCCGTACAAGTTGGCGAACCTCCAAAAACTTAGTATAGACTGTCCGTACAAGTTTGCGGAACCATTTGAAGGTGCATAATTAGAGATATCGATACCTGAAATGTGTATATTGTAATTATCTTCAGATGGACTATTTGTGACGAATCGTGACGAATTACCTCTATTCATGGAACTTCTTGCTCAACAGAAGAAAAAAATATTATTTTCCCCTCCCCAACTTGAACGCACAAATGGCCAGTTCGAATGAAATGTTAACGTTTTCCGTCTGGAGTTCGGAATAGGAGTAACTATGTGCGAAAATGGCAAGCGGCATTTACATTTTGCCATTGTCATTTATAAAACCTTTAACCGTTTAGTGAGCGGTGCTTAATGTGAAAGCGGGTACTGAAAGTTTGGGACGATATTGGCGGTAGTTTACGAGATATTGCGAAATACGCGAGGGAGGCGTGAGCAAAACAAAATAATCTCGTGTTAGTCACTAGTCCAGTAACATAAATGGTCAGGCCGAATTTTACTGAACTGTATTTGGCTTCCTCCTGGCGCTGTCAACGCTGATGCACTCGCGTTTTATTTTACATGGATGTATTAGGCCTTTTATTAGGCAGTGTATTAGACCTAACCCACGTCGTGCTGGTGTGGGGGGCGTTTGGATGTACCTCCTGAAATTTTAGGAAATGCAAGGAACAAACGGGAGAGCAGAGACGTGCTAGATAAACAGGCGTGACTGATACCGCAGTGTTTATCTCGTCGATATGCGTCTGCCCATATGCAACATGACCAACCTGGGTCACCAAATGACCTTGACCTGAGGTCATATTTTGAAATTGACCCGATCCGGTCACCATAAATATGGTTCGGATGGTCTTGACAAGGCAAACACGATAGTGTTAAAATTATTGCCTTATCTTTATTAGGTAAAAAGTTATGCACGAACAACTTTTGGGAAGAAAATGCCAACATGACCTTTGGATACCTCTGGAGCAGACTGGTTATTTGATTCGTCTCTGATTGAATCGATTGGAATCGTTCAATAAAAATTCCTTGAATACAAAAAGAATCGATTCACCACCAGATCTTTTGATTCATGAATCGTGATTGAATCCAAACCCGCATGGAATCAAGGCTCATTAAATCAAAAGATTTAACGATTTTTAACAATTCAGGTGCACATGGTAAATTGTGCAAATACAATGCAGCCCCAGCGGCTACATTCATTTATACTAAATATTATTGTTGTAACAATGTTTGAATGATCATATATATGTTTCTTTCCATTTTATTGATTTGATATAAATTCAACATATATATTTAAATGTTGAATCAAACGTGAATTGATTACAATATTTGTTTTATTCTTTGAATCAGAAAGAATCAATTCTCAAATTTGTATCCATGAATCAAACGGTGATTGAATCATTCAGGTTCCAAAATGAATCGTGATTGAATCGTTCCAAAACAGTTGATTCAATGACCAGTCTGCTCTGGAGCCTAAACTGTTGACCATATATAAAAATGTGATGACACCTAAGCAATAGCACTTTTTAAGAGAGTTTCTATTGCTATAGCTATTGCGTTTCTCAGTTTGTTCCAAGCTATCATAGTTCCCGAGATATTTGGGGTGTTTCTGGACCGAAGTCCTAAACTTGGAAAATTTGACCTTCGATGACCTTTGGTGACCTCACTATTGACCTGAGCGAAAATGTCACAAGCGTAGGAACAAAGGGGCCGGGAGGCTATGGCCGCCCCACTTTTCGGCTATTTTTTCCTAAACACTTTTGGCTAAATTATCCAGATATACCCAAAAAAAAACAATGTTTGATAACATGTATGACACGCATTTCAGTATAGGTTGCGAAAGTGGCGCAAAATTCGAAATTGGCGCATATTGTTGTGATATTGTGTGCTTCGGGGGAGCAATCTGGCACAGTGGTAAGACATTTGCTTTCTGTGTCGGGGACCGGGGTTCAAATCCCTCGGCGGGCCTCTGAAAAATTCGTCCCAGCCCCCATATCCCTCGGAACACTGCAGGGGTGGTAAAATGCCCCGTCATGCTGGACGACGTCGGAGAACAAAATTTTCCTTTTTCTTGCCAGGTTGGCTAGTTTTTTCTCATCACAAATGATCCATCAGAGGAGCCAGATGCTACATTTTTGCATGCGTGTGCTTTTTACATCGAATCGTGGGATATTCGAGGTAAATTTCTACTGAATTGGTTCACACATGAAAATGCACAGTCTACCAAAAAAAAAATACGCGTCCCAGTCTACCAAAAAAAATACGCGTCCCACATGGCAACAGTGATATCAGTTTGGCAGCATATTAGACCACAAATATAGTTGTTTTTATAGACCATACAAAACTACCAAGTTGTCTGCAAACTACTATTCCAGTCGACAGCGGTTTGGGAGAACCGCGGAAGACCACTCATTGACTTTGAACGGGAGACTCTCCGCCGTCCAACCCGCGTATCCGCTGGTTTTATTAGTCAACTTCGCTGCATAGTAGAAATGGTATAAATTTTGGAACAAATTTAGAAACCCAGAGTATATTTTAGATTGTTGACCAATGACTATGGAGGCATGATGGCAGCATTTTAAAACCTCGATTTTGAGCGATCGTCGCTTTCGGAAGCGACGCATGTGATTTTTTTTAGCATTCTGTGAAGCACTTCCTTCAGAGTTCAAGGTAAGGTTAAGTTAAAATAATTAATAATATAGTTGCTCAAAAAGTGGATAAAATAATTCGCATAGCAAGTAGGGTAAACTTAACATGTCAACACATCAGACTTGACACGTTACTGGTGGTGTTGTGGTAATTTGGGACATCTCAAGACATCGAACTTTCATGTTATTGGTGGTGTGTTGGTGTCTGAAAGTCATCCCAGGCAAAGGGTTGTCAGTTTGAAGGGAGAAAACAGTAAACAACTGTAACCCCGGACACGCCCTAACAACATACTTTTCATGCTATTGGTGATATAGTGTGTCGGTATAGACTTCATCACCAATAGCATGAAACGTATGGCATTAGGATGTGTCCGGTGTTATTGTTGTCTACCATACCTGTAAAAAGTCTGTTTAAATTAAAAATTGCTTGTATTTGACCTTTGGTTCAGTAATTCACCCCCTGTTATTTCATGTTATTGGTGGTGGGTTGGTGTCTGAAAGTTGGTGTCTGAAAGTCATCCCAGGCAAAGGGTTGTCAGTTTGAAGGGAGAAACAGGGTAAACAACTGAAACCCAGGACACGCCCTAACAACACACTTTTCATGTTATTGGTGATGTCTGATAATTTTCTGCATGAAAATTATGGCATTAGGATGTGTCTGGTGTTAATGTTGTCTACCCTACCTGTAAAAAGTCTGATTAAATTAAAAGCTGTTTGTATTTGACGTTCGGTTCAGTAATTTCCCCCCCCCCCAAGTTGGTGCGGCGACTGCCCCATCAACTTTGATTTTGTCCCCACCATTTTTATGTTCTGCCCCACCAACTTTTTCAGATTTGAAGGTTTCCTAGTGTTAAACTGTTCAATTGTTCACCTCAGCCATGCAAAGCAACCATCCAATATTATATTTTTCCCCACCAACTTGCTCTGAAAAGCTTCACCCATGCTGTCTATGAGATGGTCTGGGGGGTCCAGGGGCGCGACAGCCCTTGGTAGGTTCTGCAGCGCAGCGAGCGAATGTGAGCGGCACGTTCTAAACATGGGTCCCTGCGACCTTAATTGCTGTAAATGTTAGGTCAAGTTTGATTATGTATCGTATGATTGGTTATTAGTTATGGTTATGGTTATGATTGGTTATGTATGATTATGAACATTTACAGCAATTAAAAGGTAATAACAAAACTGTATTGTACACACGTTATATCACATTTGGAGTATTGTGTACAAGCCTGGTCTCCAACGTATGAGAAAGATTGCTGGTTGTTAGGAAGAGTTAAAAATAGGACAACAAAAATGTGTAATTGTCTTGGTAGTTTACCTTATGAAGATAGATTAAAGAAATTGGGTATGTTTTCACTTAGAAGGCTAAGAGGAGATCTAATTGAAATCTTCAAATTTGTAAATGGTCATCATTCTGGATATTGAAAGGGAATGTTTGAGTTCAATATGGAAAATCGAGGTAGAGGTCATCAGCATAAACTCATTATGAACCAAAGTAGGACTAAGCTGTGCTTGTAAAGCTTGTAATATGCTAAGCTTGTAATATGCTACCAGGGGATGTCGCTGATGCAGTGACACTTGCTTCCTTCAAAATTAGATGAGATAAATACTTTACAGAGAAGGGTTCATAAATACTCGTGGGATTAGCCTTCTTTTATGCAGGTAGAGTAAGGTGATTTAAAGGGGCGAGACTGGGGGGGGGGGGGGGGAGGGGAGGGTGCAACCTTGGATGGGCCCGAGAGGCTCTTTGTTGCACTTTTCTTGTATGTCTCTTTATGTATCGTTTTGGTGACGTCATAGCTTTGGTATTACTGATACACTTCTCTGTCAGTCATAAATGAAAGAAAAAAATCAGATTAAATGACAAATATTGCTTAGGACCTGTCTCTTCTTCTATGGGGGCCTCAATAACTTTACAATGTCTTTAATCTTGCATCAGCTACAGAGTAGCTTATCAGAGTTTCTGCAACTTTATTTTTTCATGTATGATCACTATTTCACAAGAGTATAAATATAAATATTGGTTCAACGAGCGATATTGCATTAGTGTTGCTGGAGAACCATTTTCAACTTTCGATTTGGTCGGAGAACCATAGTCTATTGTTACCACCCCTGCGGAACAGGGTGAGAGTTCCAGTTAGCGCTTTGGTCGCAGGAAAATATTGTGCTTGTTCCACTACATTGTGTGCTTCGAAAAAAGAATAGAAGTGAGCTGTACAAAGCTAGAAACTTGGTTACAATAATTATTTGTATAATTAGTAAATACAAATGTAATGATTATCTCGTCATTTCTTACACAACTAGGATAATATTGTCAGTGGCGAAGGGTTCTTTCGCTGGTCCAGTAACGCTGATTTTATCACATGTTTACATATGAAGCTTCTTGACACAGCGCTGCGTTTTTCGACACAACGCTGAATGACAGGACAAAACATCTAATCTATTCAGCAGGAGAGTCCTTACAACCAGAGTATGGAGTCTCAGCGCTAAAAATCACATTATCAAAGTGACTGGTTTCCTTTAAACACCGTATTGACACCCCTGCAAAAGCATCCCCCCCCCCCTCGCTCGAAGGTTCGATGTCATGGTGTGTCCGCACAAATTTTGAAACCGTGGCGACATCACTGGGAACTGGACTGGCCTACCTCCCGTCAGCTCTACCAACAGGCAACAGCACTCTACTTGCTTCACAAAATGTCAGGCTTCAGGCCAACTCTTCTCTTCGCTCCCGCTCTACTCGTCAGGACACTGATCTGGCTCTCCCGCGCATGAGAACGGAGGTGGGTGGGCGGCGCCTCCTGTACAGTATCGCGCAACTGTGCAACGCCGGAACTCGGCAACTCGTCACTCGGGTGAACTGTGAGATCATGGTCAGCTGGAACTGTATACCGTGTGTGCTGTGTGTGCTGTCTATGCATGACGTGTGAACGGATGTATGCTTTTATGTTTCCCTGTGTGAATGTTGCTTACGAGTGTCTTTTAACATGTTTCATCTCACCTTTTAACCTTACCGACTCGACAGTCGGAAAAACCATTTTATGTTGGAGTATTTTAAATGTAAATACATACATGGTGTTGTAGGTAAATTAGGAATTTTCCACGCCCACTGGCGGATCTAGGGGTTCGAGTTTTTTTTGGGGGGGAAGGGGGGCTAAAATTTTGCTCCGTTTCATCAGTGAAAAGTTGTTGACCGGTGGGGGGGGGGGGGGGGGGAGATCGTCAGGGCTAAGAGTCGTTGAGCGGGTGTGGCATCGTCAGCGCAAAAAAAAATCGTTTACTGGGGGGGGGGGGGGGGCGTCGGGTCCTCAGCGCGAAAGACGAAACAATCGTTGACCAGGAGAGGAGTATTTCCCCCCTAATTATCAGTTCATACAGCCAATGCAGGAGCGCGCGGGGGCACACTTGTATTGAATGCCCCCCCCCTGGATCCGCCAGTGTTCTGCAGTGGTAGGGCTACCACTGGCAGACATAATAGTAATAATAGTGTATGTCATACCTGCTCGGTACATATCTGGAAATCAATCCATAGCTACAAAAATAAGAAAATTGGGGAAATGTTTGTTCTGAACCTATTTACCATACTTAATATCTACCAGTAGACATATTCCACACACCATAGGTACCTACACATGGAAATTCACTCACGCGCTCCTCAGCAGGCGAGACCAAAGGCTGCGACGCTGCGTGTAAAATTATAACTTACGTTGATTGTGAATCGCTCCAGATAAAAAATAGCGCCAGACGCGCCACTTTCCCTACTGCTACCACAATGCTACAAAATAGAGGAAACACGAACGAGGCAAAAAATTGCGATTTATTTCTTTCGCAAGAAGTTATTTTCGCAGTCAGTACCCATCAGCGGTGTCGATTTTTGAAAACGATTGGGGGGGGGGGGGGGCGAACAGGAACGGATCGAAGGGGTCCATCAACGCCCTATAGATTGACCAAAATGACTTAAATCGGCCGAAAAATGGACACATTTCCTTGGTTATATGAAGATCTAGGCAGCTCATAATATATTATACAAGGGAGGTTTGTTTTAAATCAGTTCTTAACCCGCGCCCCACTGGGGCTCGGCGCCACCTCAGGCATGCGAAACATCTGAACGCCCCTCGAACTCGGTTCCAATGGGGATTAGGCGATACAAAACAAAACTTGAAGATACTTTTAGGTAGGTCGTCAAAATTCATGTCGAAATTATTTGAGTTATTTTTTATTCAGGTCAATATTGAGGTCACCACTGGAGGTCATCAAAGGCGAAAATTGCCAGTTTTAAGAATTTGCTGCAGAAACCTACACATATACCTATCGGGTAGGTACTGCGATGGTTAGGAACACACCGAAAAAGCAATGGAAAGCTGTTAACTATGTCATTGCTTTAGTGTACTCCATTTTTAGATCAGATCAATAGTATGTAGAGGTCACCAGAGTTCACACTGTTTTTCTGAAGAAGTTTTGAGTGCATAACTTTTGTCTCATAAAGATAGGTAAATGATAGGTGGTCATTGTATCGTTATCGTGTTCTTTCAAACAACCTATGTTGCATGCCAAACAGCTGTACCAGAAACGGTGGCGCTGCACGCCGCTCTTTTTCTGATATTCCCGAAAAAATGGGGGGGTGCCCTCCCAAAAAAACATCTCCGGCACAGCACGGGTTAATGCAAAGGCAGTCAGACGAATTTTAAGACAGTCCTTCAAACAACGTTTTTGGACGTTCTGGATGCGCCAGTGGGGTCAAAGTCTCAAGTTGAGCACCCATATTGCACCCATATTATTGAGCACCCACCCTTGCACAGTACAACAATAATAGTAGCAGTTTCATCATTTTATGAGGCGTTTCATTTTCGACTAAAAATACTATTTCGTTAGGCGAAGATAAAAGATATGGTGCAATTCTTGATTCTTCACCAATTTATAATTTTAATCAGTACAGATCGAACCCATGCAATATCCCTTTGTTGTTATAGTTCTTTTGTCCTTTATTTATTATTTTCGATCTTTTCTGACTTATCATGAGCACAGGCTATTTCAATATAACGTTTAAACACATAATCACAATGATGCTCATTACAGCCATCCAATTATATGCTAACAATATCCCCTTAAATACAAAAACAGTATCCCTTGGAATGGAAAACGAGGCACACACACTACAAATAGTGGTTACCTGGTTGTTACCGTCTGTTGCCGGTTACTGTACATTTACATCACACCTCACATATCACGGTTGGACGTGAATGATTTATTTAATTGTTATGCGTTTTGAACGTTTTTTATTGTCTAATGATGTTTATACCACGTCAACATGGCATATTGCTTTCGAAACGAAATGCACGAAATTCGGGCCGACGTCCTATACCAAACTTCGGGCTGATATCGGCTCAACATCCGCATGTTTTCGAGAGACCCATTCATCATCGGTCGTGTCGGATGATAATGAACGGCGGACTCCGGCGGAATATGAGGCGCGTTCCACTGAATGTAAGGCGCGCTCCGATACACCTCTGAAGGCGCCCTCCCACATACCTCTAAAAGGTGCCCTTCGATACACCTCTAAAGGCCACATAGTCCAAAAGCACCCTCAGATACATCTATCCGAGGCCCGGGGCGCCCTCCCTACATACATCCAAAGGCGCTCTTCGCCGAATGTGAGGCCGGGGCGCCTCTGATCTCACAGAAGGCGCCTATGGAGCTATTTGGGAGGGCGCCCTCGGATATGTATCGGAGGGCGCATTCGGAGGTATGTGGGAGGGCGCCTTCAGGGGTGTATCGGAGGGCGCCTTTAGAGGCATCTGGGAGGGCTCATTCCGATGTGTATAGGAGGGCGCCCTTCGGGGTATGCGGGAGGGTGTTTTAAAGCTGCATCGGAGGGCGTCCTTTGGAGGTATGTGGGAGGGCGCCCTCGGACATGTATCGGAGGGTGCCTTCGGGGGTATGTGGTAGGGCGCCTTCGGAGGTGTATCGGAGGGTGCCTTTGGAGGCAGTGGCGTCGCCACAACACTTTGAGTGTGTGGGGGGATGTTTTTTTTTGGGGGGGGGGGGCAGCCAGGGTTCGGGGGCCAGCCCCAGGGGCGTATTTAGGGGGAGTAAGGTCAGGTTGCCGCCCTCAGCCCAGATACCGTCCTCAGACCAGGTGCCGCTTTCAGACGAGGTGCCGCCCTTAGACCAGATGCTGCCCTCTGGTCAGGTGCCGCCCTCAGACAAGGTGCCACCCTCAGGTCAGGTGCCGTTGGGTGCATTTTTGGAGGCTAGAGAGAACAGGAGCAGGGTGGATTTCGGCAGACCTCATGGGTGG
>JAXIVJ010006955.1:0-57500 GCA_036785665.1 Chirona hameri
ACACACACACACACACACACACACACACACACACACACACACACACACACACACACACACACACACACACACACACACACACACACACACACACACACACACACACACACACACACACACACACACACACACACACACACACACACACACACACACACACACACACACACACACACACACACACACACACACACACACACACACACACACACACACACACACACACACACACACACACACACACACACACACACACACACACACACACACACACACACACACACACACACACACACACACACACACACACACACACACACACACACACACACACACACACACACACACACACACACACACACACACACACACACACACACACACACACACACACACACACACACACACACACACACACACACACACACACACACACACACACACACACACACACACACACACACACACACACACACACACACACACACACACACACACACACACACACACACACACTCGCGCTCGCACCCGCACCCGCACCCTCGCGCTCGCACCCGCACCCGCACCCGCACCCGCACCCGCACCCGCACCCGCGCACCCCGACCCGCACCCGCACCCGCACCCGCACCCGCACCCGCACCCACCCGCACCCGCACCCGCACCCGCACCCGCACCCGCACCCGCACCCGCACCCGCACCCGCACCCGCACCCGCACCCGCACCCGCACCCGCACCCGCACCCGCACCCGCACCCGCACCCGCACCCGCACCCGCACCCGCACCCGCACCCGCACCCGCACCCGCACCCGCACCCGCACCCGCACCCGCACCCGCACCGCCCCGCACCCGCACCCGCACCCGCACCCGCACCCGCACCCGCACCCGCACCCGCACCCGCACCCGCACCCGCACCCGCACCCGCACCCGCACCCGCACCGCACCCCGCACCCGCACCCGCACCCGCACCCGCACCCGCACCCGCACCCGCACCCGCACACGCACACGCACACGCACACGCACACGCACACACACACGCACACGCACACGCACACGCACACGCACACACACCCACGCCACACGCACACGCACACGTACACGCAAATACAACGCTAATTTCACCACTAGTAGTTGTGTAAGACATGGCCAGAGAGGTAAACAAACACGCAGATTGGCTTCTGGCACATCAAAGGGCACCGACAGATTTCAACCAACACCATCTGAGTTCCATTCGAGGCCCGTCTCGTGAGTGAGAGACTCAGACTCAGACTCAGACTCAGAGAACATTCGGACAGCGGAGTGAGTGAGGACGGAAATGTTCGAGCAGTCGCAATGTTTTACGGGGTAGCGCGGCCGGCCTGCCGGCGCATTTCAGCGGGCCGTCCGGCGTCCTCCGACATTGTGGTCGGTCGTCGGAGGTAGCCCGGGCTCAGCTGGACGGATTCTGGCTACAGATAGGTCGAACAAATGGTGGCCATCAGACGCCGGGCCTGATGGGGTGCCCATGGGACAGCTACCGGATGGCTATATTACCGCGGTGGAGCGCAACGCACCGGCGAGGACGCGGACCTTCCGACCTAATATGGCTGAGTGTCGCACATTGGAAGGGGAGAGAGGGAGAGAGGGAGAGAGGGAGAGAGGGAGAGAGGGAGAGAGGGAGAGAGGGAGAGAGGGAGTAAGAAGGAGGAGAGGTCGGCACATGTGGAATAAGGATCATATCGAACATGGCGTTTCAAATAGGTAATAATCTATTAAGTTAGTTTCAAATATAGTATAGTTACAAATAATCCATTCAAATTGGTTTAGGTATTAACGATATTCTGAAGATAATAGACGCCATTTGTTTCCAACCAAACACAAATAGAGGAAGCGTTTTAGCTAGTAAACAATTGTGAACGAGTTTCAATGACTAGACTTCGTGAACACCACATAGATTAGAATACCACAAAAGAATTAGGTGGCGAGCCAAAGTAGGTTTGCAGATTTTCCACCTTACTCTCCAAGACTGCCATGAGAGTTTAAACTCCATGTTTATTATTTGTGTATTTTGATCTATCTAATGCTGACATAGTCTAAGCGACGAAACGCGTCCACCTATGTTTGTTTCTCTTGTTCATTGTGCGACATTAACTTGGAAAAGTTAACACCTCGCACTTAACCCTATTCCCTGCGGGCGGCCAGAATTACGTTAACCTGCGGGGGGGGGGGGGAAGATTCTGCCCCCCCCCGCCCCCACCAGAGATCTCGAGAACCACTCTGCCGATTTCGATGGGGAAAGCGCCATTCGATGCGTCATGACAAGATCTCTCGTTTTAAAAATGGGGTGCTTGGGGGCAAAAAATAAAAATAAAATTGGGTGTTTTTTTGAAAAGTCATTGCAGCCATGTGGCTCGACCGATTGTCATGCCTTAAACATTTTTAAGCTTCAAATGTACTGATTGTTAATATATCCAAAACAAAATCAAGAACAAATCATAGGCGTATTCAGGGAATGTAAAATGGGGGATTTTCTGAGAGAAAAAATATGTGCTGTTCGTGATTGTTTGGGACGTCATGAATGTCACATGTGGGGATTATATGCCGTAATTTGTTAAATTTGATATATTGCGCATGGGCGGATCCAGGAAAAACATGGGGCACCATGCGCGTAACGCTTTTATCATCTTACTAATTTGAAGTTGGACCTAATTTGAGGATGGGTATCGCCTCCCTTTTTTTATCCTGAGTGTGTCTCTGCCCCAAAAATATGTACAATCCCAGTATCTATGATGCATATTGCATTGGAATTGTATCTGACGCATTTATTGCACTGAAAACCACGAAGGAAGTATGCGTCGCAAAACCACATTCGTAACACCCTCCCCAAAATAGGAGCCTGGAACCGCCTCTGCTAGACCGATTTGTTCAAAATTTTGACAACACGCGCCATTCAATTCTGGGAAAAGTCACAAAGTCAGGACGCTAGGCCTAACGGTTTAGAAGCGCAATTGAAAAACTACCGGGGGTGGGCAGAATCTGCCCCCCCGCAGGGAATAGGGCTAAGATATTATCACAAAAGCTTTTTTGCTGATCGATTTCAGTGCATTATCTGTATCATAATGCACCGAAATCGATCTCCTTGCATCAATCGAAGTTCACTCAAATATTATCGCATTGACGAGCACCAGCGACATCTATCGGCCGTCAGTGGCGTAGCCAAGGGGGAGGAGGGGGGGGGGGGGGCAAAGGGACCATGCCCCCCCCCCCCCCCCTGGAGGCCAGGTGCGCCACTCTGGCGACCGAGCGAGGGCCCCAGTGTTTTGGATGGTGTCAGGCGTCCAAACCTTGCCGTTCTGCAGATGACCCTCTGTCGGCCTTTATAGGCCCCTGCCAATCTGTAGAGGGCCCTCTGCCGGCATTTACGGGCCCTATTGATATGCAGAGTTTCCCAGCCAATCTGTAGAGGGCCCTCTGCTGACTTTTAGAGGGTCTTGCCGATCTGCAGAGGGCCTTCTGCCGGCCTTTAGGGACCCTATGGATCTACAGAGTTTCCCAGCTTATCGGTAGAGGGCCCTCTGCTGGCCCTTAGAGGGCCCTGCCTATCTGTAGAGGGCCCTCTGCTGGTATTTAGAGGGCCCTGGCGATCTGTAGAGGGCTCTCTGCTGGCCTTTAGAGTGTCCTGGGGTGGTAGAGGTGGTCTACCGGTCGAGCGCAGGTGAGGCTCTCGAAGGAAGACCAGTCAAAGTTCGCATTGTTATTCAGGTTATGCTAGTAACGTCTGAGCGGAGTACAATGCTTTGACAATGTACGAGTATTAAGGGGCACTCATTCAGTTCACACATACATGATAAGCATACATCATACACTCAACCAAGCACACCTATAATTCATACATACATTCTTCCGATAAACACATGCATACCGTTATTTGACCTAAATGACGGAAGGTGATAATAATACAACTCAATGAGGCAAAGAAAAAGAAAAGACGACAAATAAAAACAATGATGTTACATAAAGCAATTGACCGATGTACCAATTCCAGGACAAAAAGTCAAAAGCACAACAAGTCAAATGCAAAAAGTAAAAAAAGACAAAAGTCAAAAGCAAAAAGTAAAAACTGCAAAAAGTCAAGAGGACAAAAAGTCAAATGGCAAAGAGTCAAAAAGATAAAAGTAAAATGCTAAAAGTCAAATAGGTAAAAAGTAAAAAAGGATAAAAGTTAAATGCAAAAAGTAAAAAACGCAAAAAGTCAAAAACGCAAAAAGTAAAATGCAAAAAGCGAAAAAGGCAAAAAGTAAAATGCAAACAGTCAAAAACGCAAAAATTCAAATGTAAAAAGTCAAAAGTGTAAAAGTCCAACACAAAAAGGCAAATGCGAAAAGTCGAAAAATCCGACAAGATAGTGGAAAGATAACGGAAGCAGAAGTTACCTTAACCCTATTTGTAACAGGCTCTGGCTACCAGGCCTGTAACAGGCTCTGGCTACCCCTATTTGTAACAGGCTCTGGCTACCCCTATTTGTAACAGGGGGGGGGGGGGGCGGATTCCGCCCCCCCCCGGAGATCTCGAGATCTACCCGTCCGATTTTCAAAAATGAAACGGTGTTTGGTTTCCCTCAACACGATCTACATTTATAAATAATAATAAAAAAATTGGGATGGGGGGCAACAGGGGGGCAAAAACTACAAATTTTAGTGGTATTTTTGATCCAACATAGCTTTCATGTTTATCGACCGATTTTAACACAACTAATCGGAATCGATAGAGATTGAATTGGAAATTGATATATGACGGTGACGTTTGCAAATTCAAAGATCATAGGCGTGTGCAGGTCACTTAATATGGGGGTGAAGTAAATGCGTAATAAAACAATTTGTTGATGTTGTTTTTTTGATAAATGAAATGGTATGTGATTGAGACATTAGAACAACAGTTATAAATCATATTTTTGCCATAGGCGGTACCAGGTTAGTGAAAAGGGGGTAAAATTGGGAAGAAGTATTAACCGCAGACAAGTTGCTACCCAGCACCATAAATATGTTACTGATCGTAGATAGTTCCTTTTTGCATGTTGTACTTCATCATAGGCGTATCCAGGATCCAAACTGGGGCGGCGCAAGACCTTTTGATAAGTATATTATCCGCTATTATGATACTAACTAGTCAACAGTGACTATTTCACTTACAACTTCAATTAACATTGCTTACCCCCCTTTTTTCCCTACCTGGACTCGCCTATTATCTTATAATCGTTCGTAGAGTAGCCTGTGGTGCGTGTTTCATCCCAAAACTGCAGTATGTTATGCCATTGTACGCCCATGCCTCTTAGTTTCCTTGCAATAATATGACCCCCTTTCTTCCATTCCTGAGCGCGCCTCTGCAAAAATGACTTTATTCCCTTTTCTGGTCTCATATATGCATATATTATTATAAGCTAAACGTATATTGCGCCGTTATCGCTGGCATATCGTCATCACCATGCCAGTCACCCCCCTTTTCATGTTTCTGAACACGCCCCTGAAACTCTATATGTAATAAATTATGCAAATAATGGAAGCAGAAGCTATCTTTTACATCTTGATAGCTATAAATGCCCCTTACATTGCTCTATTGGCTTCCCGCCAAGCATTGAATACTTCCTGGAAACCCCCCTTTTCAAGCCCCTGAAACCGCCTCTGCCATGCAATTTTTATGATATTTAATTAACATCAACTAATCTGCACTTGTTGCAATCACCGCAAGCCGATGCAACTCCTTCATACTTGATGCAGTTAGGAAGAAACCGTGAAGATCGCATTTCCGTATTATCGCCAAATGTCGCCTCCGAACCCACCCAAAACTGTGCCCTGGAACCGCCTCTGTTCAGGTTAAGAACTCAAAATTTTGACTCCAAATGCGGAGTTCAATTCTATGAAAAGTCCCAAAATTTCATGGGCCTGCTCCCAGCCGTTCTGGAGATATCTGCGAAAAACATGAGGGGGGGGGGGGGGCGGAATCCGCCCCCCCCCCCCTGTTACAAATAGGGTTAATTCAATACCTTCAAAGATATTTGTACAGTGCAGGCAAATATGTCGAATAAGAATCACGTTCGCTATATCGGCCTGTTTATCACCTACTAGCAATGCAAATTGCAGGGCCACGGAGCCAGTGCTACACCCAAAGTTCGGGCCCAGTGTTTAAATGGTGTCGGGCTTAGGGCCTGCCGGCCTCATGCGGGCCCATCGTGTCTGATCAATATGTTCTTTTTCAATGTTATGCCGTGCCTGACACCGTGTTGACACCTGTCACGAGTGAGGTTACTTAGCGGAGGATCTTGAAATATTGATCTTGAAAATGGCCTTGAAGATAATCTTGAATATAAAAATGAATGTCATTTTCGTGATCAGCTTGTCCATGTTGACCAGTAACCACATTTTGAAGCAAATCGCTACTCGACGCTGGATTATAATCCGAATCCGTCGCTAACTTCACGGACATGATAAAAACGGCCTTTAATTAAAAGCAGTTCACCTTTGCATGGCGTATTTAACTGGTATAGCCGTCATTTACATTTGAGCTTTATTCCCTCTGATTTCGTGACGTTTTACATTTTACTTTTTGCAGTTTGACTTACCTAACGCCCAAGACCCGTGTCGTGACCCGTGTCTATGGAGCGAAGCGAAGAAAGTTACTCTCACCACAAGCTTTGCGTAACGCGGAGCCGTGAATCAGCTATTTTTTGTCGTTTTGACTTTTTGTATTCGACTTTTTGCCATTTTAACTTTTTGCTTGCGACTTTGCCTTTTTTACTTTTTGCATTTGACTTTTAGCTTTTTGGACTTTTTGCATTTTACTTTTTGTCTTTTGACTTTTTGCATTTTACTTTTTGCCTTTTTGACTTTTTGCTTTTTACTTTTTGCTTTTTTGACTTTTTGCATTTTACTTTTTGCCTTTTTGCCTTTTTGCATTTGTCTTTTTACCTTTTTGACTTTTATCCATTATGACTTTTTGCCTGCTTGACTTTTTGCATTTTACTTTTTGCCCATTCGACTGTTTACTGTTTTGGCTTTTTGCATTTTACTTTTATCCCATTTGACCTTTTGCCTGTTTTACTTTTTGCATTTTACTTTTTGCTTTTTGACTTTTTGCTAATTGACTTTTTGTCCTGTGACTTTTTCACATTTGACTTTTTGTCCTTTGACTTTTTGACTTTTTACTTTGTGTCCGGTTACCCGATGCACCGAAGAAAACCTCAAATCTTGAGCACGAGTAACTTGTGATAATGACAGGATGACAATTAGCAAGACAATGTCAAGCAACAGAGGCACGATCGGCATTGAGAACATTACTTCTGATAACTTCTTTAATGCTTACTTATTCTTTGGAACTTCATCCAAATCCCTAAACAATGTACAAATTATTGTTTTCCATATTTTTGGAACACTGCAAGATAAAGCAAATAACGTATAATTAGTGGATACAAAAGGAAACACAAAATGTTGTGTTGATCTTGTGTTTGAAGTTCCACAATATCTAAACATACTTGATATTGGATTAGGTCAGTTCTTATTTATGTGTGCTAGTAAAATTATGATACTGTTCATGATATCATGATACATGATACTGTTCCTTTACTATTTCCCAGAACCAAAGTATTTTGTGTGTAAAAAAATGATTTTGAAGGGTGTAAAAATGTTTTGCCCCGCGCTAAGCATAGCGTGTTGCGCAGGCCCTGACCCCTACCATCCGATCGCGCAATTCCTGGCGTCCGGCAGAATTCAGAAGCGAAAGTTTTACGTGCCCGACATACCTAGAAACGGGTCACCCCGCTCACTGACGTCACCTGACCTTTAGTGCGAGCGACCGCTGCCACCGACCGCAGGCCATGCAGGCCATCCCAGTCAGGAGCAAATAGCGAGCGCCGAAGCGACTGCAACTCGGGCTGCCACTTACGGAGAAATCAGAAGCCAAGCACTCTCCCACTGAGCTACAGGGGCGGGCAAATCCCTCATTTCTGCAGTATCAAAAGCGTTTTAATGTTAGTTTCATCATTCCTACGCCAGCCTACTGCACAATAATTTAGACGGTCAGGAAATAATGCACTGTACAGCAATATAAATTGCTGTGAGGATAAATATTGTTTTGATCTTCCGATAACTCCTATATTACGGATTATCACAGATGCTACACTATATGTATACTAGTGGCCGGCAATGCGATTGGGACATTGCCTTGGGGTCAAAAGCGTACGATAATTCCGTAATTTTTTCAATACCGTAATTTAATCAATTTCGAACCGATATCCAATGGAAAATTACCAAAAGATGCTTCACGTGGCCATGGAAAGCAAAAAGCATGAACATGTGTGTTTCTTGACAATTACCGGATTCGTGAAAATGTAGGCAGTGATTTACATTTTTTGCAATTTTGACCCATTTTTAGGCATTTTTCGAGAAACATTTGAGAGATCGAAATTAAAGAAAAGGAAAAAAACACCTCGGAATGTCAACCACTGAGGGTGCCACCTACAGTGCCGCAAGCTTTGAACACGAATTTACGTGAAAATGTACGTGGTGATTTTAGATTTGTGCAATTTTGACCGATTTCTATGCGTTTTTTCGGGGAAAAAAATAAGAATTCGAAATAAAAGAAGACGAAAAGGGTTCTAAAAATCCGATTCCAGAAAACAGTTTTTGATACTTTTTCCACCCAGGGAGTATGAGGGGTGCCAAGGGGTGCGTTTTACCCCTACGGATGTAGCTTGAACTCTTTGGGGTCACAACCCCCCAAGAAATTAAGTCTGGTACAAATGTACGTGACCTGCAAGTATGGGACCTGTGGTGCGTGCCAGCCGTTCGATCTGTAGAGGTGGTGATAAAAATACCAGAAGAAAAAAAATCTGCGCAATGTCATGATGGTGTGAAATATGTAAAGGTAACATTACATGGCCACTCAGTCTGTATATTGGTGTGCATAGCGGAAACCTCGCTGCGTAGGGTATACCCTAGGGTAAGAACGAACTTTACTGAAAGATGACGGCATAATTTTAGTACATATAGCACTAACCATCCGTTCCACAGATTCAGTCATTCTTATTGTTTGGTGAAATGCACCTGATGTGGCGAAAATATTTGTATAAGTGGAAAATTTGATATGTTTTAGTTAACCCTGCAAATCGGAAGAAAGGATTTATTTTACATTAGGGGGAAAATGATATAGTATTTGTTTTAAAGAAAATGGAACCTCTTTATCTTTTTACTGCCAGATGCTACCAAACAAGCATTGTTTATTTGGTTGCGCGGCTAGGGTACTTGTGTGTCAAACCTCTAAAACCGTGATATTTAAGTTGTTTTGACTTCGAATAATCAACATGGAAAACCATTAGGCTGGTGTCCGTGACATTGCATATCTAACAGAGTTCGCCACGGGCCGGGCTGGCCCTATGGGCCAATGGGCCATGGGTCGGGCCTGGGCCGGGCCACAACGTTAAGGAAATCACCGGGCTCTGGACGGGCCTAAGCTGAGAATGTTGAATTAATGCGCGCAAGCTCAGATCAGAGCTGAACAATATTTTAACCTACAGTTCACTTTTACAGAAACACACTGCTGCTGTGGCTGTGTTTTTTGTTTGTTTGTTGGCGTAGCTGGTTCATTGTTCCACATTTATAGTATACAAGTAAATATGCTAGGATAATGATTGCAAATTTTGTGAAAATAATTATATGCTTAATCTGAACGGGCCGGACCGGGCCTGGGCCACAATATTATGAATTTGACTGGGCCTGATCCGGGCCTGGGCTTGGTGTTCATGGGCCCGGGCCGGGCCGGGCTGGGAGTTGTTGGGCCCGTGACGAACACTGATATCTACCTCTTGATTTCCTGCCAGGCTGCTACTATCAAATCTGGGACGGTCTTAAAACCGGAGATTCGCCAGGGGCGGATCCAGGGGGGGGGGGCACAGGGGGCATGTGCCCTCCCCCTCCGAAACGTCTGAGGGCGCGCCGAAAAGGGCCGACGAGAGAAGCGCGGTATCATGGTCTCTCTAAGAGTTTGGAGACCAAGCGAAGCGTGGTCTTTAGAGAGTTTAGAGCACTTTAAAGGCCCTTTAGGGCCACCAGGGCCTTCTCTGAAAGATCAGATGGCCCCATGGACGTTAAAAAGGTCCCTGTGCAGGTCAGCCCCCCCCCCTGGGCGAAATCCTAGCTACATGCCTGTGCCCTACGTCTGTCTGATAGTGCCCTTGTTAGGTCTGCATAGGCCCTCACTAGGTCGAGAGAGCCCCTACGCCTGTCGGCGAGAGCCTTGGCCAGTTCTAAAAGGGCCCCGGGGTGGTTTGCGAGGGTCCTGACCGGGCCTGAGAGAGTTCTACGCCCGCTTAGGAGGGCCTGACCAAGCCTTAGAGGGACCATACGCTGGTTTGAGAGGCCCAGTCCCAGTCCTGAGTGGGCCCTACATTAGTAAGAGATGGCCCTTGTCGGGCTTGAAATGGGCCTGCGTCTGTTTGATAAGACCCTTTTCAGGCCTCAGATGACCCTAAGCCGATCTGAGAGGGCCCTTAGTAGGCGACAGAGGACCCTATACCGGACACCAGGCGAGCCATTTGGGCCCGCCTGAACATGAGGCCTGGTCTGAGCCCTCTCAGGCCTGGCAATGATCCTCTCTAACGGACGTAGCGCCATTCAAGTCTGGCAAGGTCAGGCTTAGAAAGGGCCCTCTCAGGCCCACCGATAGTACTCTCAAAGAGACTGAGGGACCTCTCTTACCGACCTTAGGGCCCTCTCACACCGGCACAGGACCCTCTCAGAATGACTGAGGGCCCTTGCAGACCTACCGGTGGTCCTCTCAGTCCAGCATAAGGCGCACAGAAGTATTGCAAGGGCCCTACAAGACTGGCATAGGACCCTCTCAGGTCTGACAAGGTGCTTCTCAGACCGGTATGTGACTCTTTCAGGCCTGACGAGGGCCCTCTTATGCTTGCCAAGGGTTTCCCCATACCTGAAAATACACTCTCAGACCGATTGGAGGCCCTTTCAGACCGGCAAAAACGCTCGGGCCCCCTTTCAGCTCGGGAGCCCTTGGCGTCTGATGTGCCCCCCCCCGAAAATTGTCCTGGATCCACCCCTGACATGCGCCAAGTATGTCGATATTCCTGAAGATAAATGACGAGAATCGCCGCGCCATACACGCCTTTGTTTATCTGCTACCATATTGCAAAATATTGATGCCCAATGCTCTGACGTCCCACCGGGAGTCGTTTCTTCCTCGTGGGCAAACCTTATTAGTAAAATAATCTTCATTTGAACACCCTCTAAGGCCACCAGGTCAGGTCAAGTGACCCCGACCCCACTACGAAAAAGTTTACGGTCGTGTCACAGCCACAGTGTATGACAGAGCAATTTAAAACTTACAGGATTACACAAGGTCCTATAAAAGTACCTACAATTCGTGTATCTCATATTTTGTATATCGATAACCAAAGGTCGGGTCAATTTCGTGACCTCCCCATTATCTCGATGGGCAAATATACAAATGTTTCCTATTCTGCGGATACGCATCATATCGGACCAATTACTTCCTGAAAAACTGCATTTGGAGCAGGAAGTGGTCAGGAAGATGACCCAGCCAGATGCTACAGGCGAGTCCGCCGAGGAGCTTATTCTTACTAGAAAAGCGATCGTTCGGGACCTGGCACGCTGTGCTCGTGGAACGCGCCGGTTCGTTATTGTGTGAAACGACTTACCGCTGTAGTCGTCCATATTATACTGTTGTATAGCGGTATATTGCATACACTGTAAATGTAACGGTGCAACTCTGGCTCTGCAACATTCCATCATTTACAAAATTGAAGAAGAAAAAAATCAACATTTGTCATTTTCTGTAATGCTTTTATTCTGAACCCGTTCGGGCCGCTGATTGCAATGACGTTAAAATCAGCGTTCTAGGACTTTATTTGTAATATTTAGAGCATATTGCAACAATTTGCAACAATTTGCAACATTTTGCACATTTGCGTGCTTGGATTTCTTAACCTCGCAGATCGATTTACGGTAACGACGATCCGCTATTTCTTGTGGTTTTTCGGAATACCCGCGAATGTATATGAATTTCAAACAGTTGCAATGGCGCTTTGCCCGGCCTCGTACATAATATTTTTTTATATCAGTCAACATATAGGCCTCTCACTGCTCGGATATAAGGTATGTCAAGATGGTATTTGGAGTTCGATTAGTGGTGGACATTAGGACAGGGTCTCCCACGATAGTCTACCGGAGTATGTCCCGACAGATGATCCGTCGCGGCGTCCCTTCCCCATATCAGTTCCCGCGATCCGCTCCTAAAATCAGCCTGGTCCAACAAATACAATCCCACCACTGTCTCCCCGATCTTAACAGGTTCCTCGCATATAATTAATCGCTGAGCGTCAATTATCCCACTGGTTCATAACATAATCGATTACTCTAGCATACAATCATTGATCCTCACTCCCATTTACCCTCCTTTGAAACACTAATCCGAATGCACGGGTTGACGCCCCGATCCCTCCCTCTTCCGTCTACTGCCCTCCAGTGGTGTTATTCATTACGGGTGAGAGCCCTTGATCGGGCGGGGTTCCCCGCTTTTTCCTCTAATCCTCCCGATCATTTTCTCCTTCGCCGTCCCGCCCTGTGATGTAGTCGCGGCTCCGCTTTCTTACACCAGAACATCTCGTCTTACTGCACCGCTTAATCGCTTCTTCTCAACCCGTCTCCACAACCTATTAAAACTCCGCGGTCGCGCGACCAGGCTACTTGACTAAATCGCGGCCGCTTTCGCACGCCGACTTATTGCAATCAGCTGACCGATAGCGATGGACATACCCAGTCGCCTCGCCGTGCCCCACTGGTCCTAAGCTTCTGCACGTCATGGTGTCTACGCGACATCATTCCCCGGTCGCCCGGTACGACCTGGGGAATTCCATGATGGACATAAGACCTACAAATTTTATCCGAGGGTCGGGAAGACAAGTGTGGCATATTGCGGCACAAACAACATTATACCTGTCATCCGGCATACCTCGCAAGCCCTCCTCGATGGAATTAAATCTCACTTTCTCGGGCGGCACGAATCCATGCCCACGCACCGCACATACCAACTCCTGCTCTCAGCCTCGAGCGGTACGAATCCACGCCCATCATCACATTACTCTCGGCGGCACGATCTCGCCCCACCAGGGGCATCACTGACGGGGGGGGGGCACACACTTATGAAAACCGGGGGGGGGGGGGGGTAAACCCCCACTTTTTATGGGTGCCGACCCCCCCCCCCCACAAACACACTTTTTATGGAGGAAGCTGGTTCTAGTTTGCATGTAATTCCTATTAAAATCAAGATTGGAATATGAAAAATACGACGTGGCAGGGGCGTAGCTTATCCAGAAAAGTTGTGGGGGGGGGGGCACTGGCGGATACAGCCTCTGTTCGTAGTGGGGGCATCTTTTTGTGGCAAAAGGTACCCCATTTTTTCCCCGCGGATTTGGGCCGGTCACCTTCTTTTGGAATTCGAGCTTAAGAAATTCGCTTTTCAAATTCACAAAAATGTATTTTATGGATTTTTTCCGGGAAAAAATATATTTGTATTTTTGGGGGTCAAAAACACATAGTTTCGAAAATCCGAGATAACCATTTTGAAGAGAATGTCATTTCCTATCTTTTGACGTTTGTGTTGCAATTTGCTTCAAAACTCTATTTTCTACGATTTTACAAACATTTATCGTTTTCCCACCAGAAATGGCATGACATGACTTCATTAAAACGTCATTATCTCCCACAATAATACATATATTTCATTGAAATTTAGTGAGAAGACGTAGCATTGATGTAGCATAAGGTACTGAAAGCTTGACGTTGATATATATTATAGTGTTCAAGTTATTGAGTACATCCGGGCGGGGGCAGATTCTGCCCCCCCCCCCCCCAGCGGGACGCGTGTTAACCCTATTTGTAACAGGGGGGCGGATTCCGCCTCCCCTCATGTTTTTCGCAGATATCTTCAGAACGGCTGGGAGCAGGGCCATGAAATTTTCGGACTTTTCATAGAATTGAATACCGCATTTGGGGTCAAAATTTTGAGCTCTTAACCTGAACAGAGGCGGTTCCAGGGCCCAGTTTTGGGTGGGTTCGGAGGCGAAATTTGGCGATAATACGGAAATGCGATCTTCACGGTTTCTTCCTAACTGCATCAAGTATAAATGAGTTACATCGGTTTACGGTGATTGCAACAAGTGCAAATTAGTTAATGTTAATGAAATATCATAAAAATTGCATGGCAGAGGCGGTTTCAGGGGCTTGAAAAGGGGGGGGGGGGGTTTCCAGGAAGTATTCAATGCTTGGCGGGAAGCCAATAGAGCGATGTAAGGGGCATTTATAGCTATCAAGATGTAAAAGATAACTTCTGCTTCCATTATTTGCATAATTTATTACATATAGAATTTCAGGGGCGTGTTCAGGAACATGAAAAGGGGGGTGACTGGCATAGAGATGACGATATGCCAGCGATAACGGCGCAATAGACGTTTAGATTATAATGATATATGCACATATGAGGCCAGAAAAGGGAATAAAGTCATTTTTGGCAGAGGCGCGCTCAGGAATGGAAGAAAGGGGGTCATATTATTGCAAGGAAACTAAGAGGCATGGGCGTACAATGACATAACATACTGCAGTTTTCGAATGAAACACGCACCACAGGCTACTCTACGAACGATTATAAGATAATAGGCGAGTCCAGGTAGGGTAAAAAGGGGGGTAAGCAATGTCAATTGAAGTTGTAAGTGAAATAGTCACTGTTGACTAGTTAGTATCATAATAGCGGATAATATACTTTTCAAAATGTCTTGCACCGCCCCAGTTTGGATCCTGGATACGCCTATGATGAAGTGCAACATGCAAAAAGGAAATATCTACGATCAGTAACATATTTATAGTGCTGGGTAGCAACTTGTCTGCGGTTAATATTTTTTCCCAATTAACCTCCCTTTTTCACTAACCTGGTACCGCCTATGGCAAAAAAATATGATGTATAACCGTTTTGTCTAATGTCACAATCACATACCATTTCATTTATAAAAAACAATATAAAAAAATGGTTTTATTACGCATTTACTTCACCCCCATATTGAGTGACCTGCACACGCCTATGATTTTTGCATTTTCAAAGTTCACCGTCATATATCAATTTCCAATTCAATCTCTATCGATTCCTATTAGTTGTGTTCAAATCGGTCGATAAACATGAAAGCTATATTGGATCAAAAATACCACTAAAATTTGTGTTTTTTTCCCCCTGTTGCCCCCCTATCAAAAATTTAGATTTTTTTATTATTTAGAAATGTAGATCGTGTTGAGGGGAACCAAACTCCGTTTCATTTTCGAAAATCGGACGGGTAGATCTCGAGATCTCCGGGGGGGGGCGGAATCCGCCCCCCCCCCTGTTACAAATAAGGGTAGCCAGGAGCCTGTTACAAATAGGGTTAAGTGTCACCGGGGCTGCTTGAATTGCATCAGGTGCGTTGTTTTGTCCATCATTGAAAGAAAGGGATACATACAAACTTCAAATTCAATCACTCGAGAAAAAAGATCCGTTTTCATGAAATTTTCTCCTAAGATCATTGTTTTTCACGTTCAGTGCAGGGAACGCGCGGAGGGCATACTTATATTGAATGCCCCTCCCAGATTTCTGTGGGGGGGGGGGGGCATTTTCCCCTGATGTCCCCCCCTGGATCCGCCAGTGCCAGAATTACCGCCAAGGAGAGCCTCTGCCAGACATTTTCCAAACAATTCATTTTCCCATTTTCCAAATTTGTATAAGCAATTGAGAAAGTTGTGTCATGCCGCGAAGCGGCGCGAAATTTTTCGTTTTTTTAGTGTAGATAGCTGGATTTTGGCTGCTGCAAAGGCAATTTTTACGATTCCACCTGCGAGTCTTACGATTTCTGAACTCAGCGAGTCTTACATTGATGCTGAATTTAAGTTTTTTTTTCTATATTCTAAGCCGCTTAAATTAATAAAAGCCACTGGCTCGCATAATTTCAATTTAGGCCGTTTGTGACCAGCCCTGTAACATTTTTTTTTTATAAAGTTTTTTCTATATTCTAAGCCGCTTAAATTAATAAAAGCCACTGGCTCGCATAATTTCAATTTAGGCCGTTTGTGACCAGCCCTGTAACATTTAGGGCTGGTCACAAACTCTGTACACTTGGCTCATTCTGTACACAAGGTAGGTAGGGTTAACAACAGTAACCACAGACACATCAGAACACTGAACTTTGCATGCTATCAGGGTGTATGTAGGGTTTATCAAGATGACATGCTAACATATTTTTGAGGAAAGGAAAGGCTCCCACCCTGTGAAACAGATCTAAATAAAAAAAACACACGTCACTTCAACGACACTTACTTCTTCTATGACTTGACTTCTATGACTTCTATGACAAGTAAGTTCTAGCCAGACAACATTAAAATGCTGCTAACGGCGCCTTCGAAAAAAATGAAACTTGCCCGGTTGTACCGGCTCGCACTAAAAGCTGGAGTTTTCGCAGCAGTTGGCCGCCAGGGACCGCTAGTGAGCCAGGGTGTTTGACGTCGCAAGCCAATGGTACCAGACGCTAGCGGGCCGCACACTGCGTCATTCGGTGCGCGATATCGCGGAATAAAGCTGGTCCGGACGAGCTTTTTCTGTGCTGAACACCGCGGAACCGCGGAATGTTGCAGTGATATCGCGCGCCGAATGGCCAAGTGTGCGAGTAAGGCGGCCGCACACTTGGCCATTCGGCGCGCGATATCACTGCGACATTCCGCGGTTCCACGGTGTTCAGCACAGAAAAAGCTCGTCCGGACCAGCTTTATTCCGCGATATCGCGCGCCGAATGACGCAGTGTGCCGCCGCCTTAATAAAGGCGGCCGCACACTGCGCATTCGGCGCCCGATGTCACTGCGAAATTCCGCCTCGGAAAATCGCGGCGATACCGCGGAATATCGTCCTTGTTCCGGCGGATTCGGCGCTGTCTGCTCGCGAGATTTCGCCACGCCGACCTACAGCATGTCGCAACCTGTGCCTACAGCCTGTCCCAAGGGAACTTAATGATGTCCATTTTTCGACGAAGATGTAAGTTTAGAACCACGAAACTTTTACATAATAAATTGCACAGCGGCAAAAGAGCATGCTGTGTAAAATTCGTACCTCTATCTTGCATAGATTCGCCACTGTTAGACTGATCAATTTTGTTATCCGCGGTTCCGCGGCGTTCAGTCGCGGAAAAAAGCTCGTTCGAATCAGCATTTTTCCCGCCGGTCCGCAGATGGGCGGTCGACGACATTCGTCCGCCATTTTTGACGTTTCGGCTGACGCGAAGGCGGAAAGTCGCTAAAGATGGGCGGAAAGTCGCAGCGATATCGCGACTTCCGCGCACCGAATGGCCTCGTGTGCGGCCGCCTAAGGCGGCCACACACAGTACAATTTGCACTAGGCCTAGGTCTGGGCCTGGTACAATTTGGCCACACTAGGCCTGGTACAATTTTCTTGCGATGTCATAACACCCTGGCTCACTGGTGGTCCCTGGCGCCGAACTGCTGCGAAAACTCCAGCTTTTAGTGCGAGCCGTTGGATCTACAGTGCACCAGTGCGCTGAGTGCTGCCCGCACCTGATTGGTCAAAACTTAAAACGATGGCCAATCAGAATAGGCGAGACATCCACAGTAGATTTCTGTCTGTCATTTGAAAAGTTTGGTAGCCAAACGGCAATCGACTAAGCTGATATGCTACCGTATGTGTTACCATGTCGAGACATTCAGGCATATTCTGGGGAAATATGAATATGAAACACCGAACATCCTGGAACATAGTTTTTCCAAAAGTCATTGACTAACATTTAACACATGATATTTCACTTGCAAGTAGGTAAACAAATATTCAACATATCATATGAAAGAGTTTCTTTGTTTATTCTCGTGCTCCAAGAGCTGTTTTTAAAAACACTCGACCAATCTTTTGAGGATGGAGAAATTCCAATCGAAACAGCTAAAAAGTCTCCAACTGTGGAAAGTTAGTGGAATTTATTTATGTCATGTAAACAGACCTATTGTCTGCTCTCTCGCCGTCGAACTCTGGTATTAACCGAAAGTCGAATCCCGCCGCACTTCTGGTCCCATCCTGGACCGTCGCAGGCGTCACACCACTGCTCGCGGTCGCTCTCGATGGCCGTCGCAGGCGTCACACCACTTCTCGCTGTCGCTTTCGATGGCCGTCGCAGGCGTCACACCACTGCTCGCGGTCGCTTTCGATGGCCGTCGCAGGCGTCACACCACTTCTCGCGGTCGCTCTCCATTTTGGCATAGTGCCGAAATAGCTTGTAGTGAAAACTGCAACGTGTATTTTCCGCACGACCTCTCACCGCGACGCCCGCACGACTCTCTGCGTCCCTCGCCAGAGAGGCGTCCCCCTCCAGCGACCCCAAACCTTTCCACCCATCCCGAACCATAGCTCGGGCCCGGCGTCCCCCCCCCCTCCGCCGCAGCGGCCCCTCCGCCCTGTGTCCTATCCGAACACCCCGGGTGGCGGTCCGGTGCCCGGCGCACACTGACAGGACGGACGGAGACGCCGCGACAGTCACCGGGCACACCTGTGTACACAACACAACATCTATTTACATAGAACCTCGTTGTATCATTGTTAGAAAACACATGCTTTCCTGGGATTTAATTCATTATTTTGTATTTGGAGCTCTTCAACATTTCCAGCATGCATATAAATTGCAGTATCATCAGCAAATAAGTAAAAGGTACCTATGTCTGTTGTATTGCTGATGTCATTAATGTGGAGAATGAATAAAAGAGGACCTAAAATTGAACGCTGTGGGACGCCAATTTTAATCATTTGTTTCTTAGATGCAACCTCATCTATTATTGCCATTGTATGCCTCTTATATCTATATGACTCTATCGTGTTGTAGAAACCTCTCGTATCACAATGCGTTGTATTTTTTCAAGAGAATTGCTAAGCAAACTGTATGGAAAACTTTATGTAAACCAAGGTATAAGGAGCAAGTTATTTCGTTATTTTGTAGAGATTTTGTAACTTCATCGTACATGTGCACAATCGGAATGTACGTACTGTGTTGTTTCCTGAATCCAAATTAAAGAAGATTCAGAATATTATTATCATTAACCCGCGCCCCGCTGGAGGTGGCAGAATCTGCCCACTCTCGGATTTTCTCAATAACTGGAAAATCAATAACTCAAAAAAAAGAAGAAAAAAAAGTAGATATCGACGAAAATCTTCCAGTACCTTATGCTGCATCAATTATACGTCTTATCGCAAAAGTTAAATATAAATGGTGGAGTACTTTGGGAGATAACGACGTTTTAGTGACGTCATGCCATGCCATTTTTGGTGGGAAAATGATAAATGTTTGAAAAATCTTTAAAAGTCATTTTTTATAGCATATTGCAAGTTAAAACACAACATGAAAGGAAATGACATTCTATTCAAAATTCTCGGATTTGAGCAAGTTTGAGTTTTTGACCCTAACAAATATTTTTTTTGTTTCGTTGTCGAGAACTTATTAGTCATTGTTTTACAACATACCTACTGTACTATTTTAATTATGTGGGCCTCCCATTCCGGGGTGGTAAAAGTGCTTTGAGTGGCCCCGACCAAACGTGGCACATACAAAAATGACCACAGCACAGCTGGGGTCATTTTTGCCTTTGGTTACTTGCCTTCCCTGGCTACGTTATCAAGCGCTGTGATCGACCTTGGGCCCCTCGAGGATACGGCGGTGTTGCTGTTTTGTATCGTGAGAGATTTGAGCACAAGTCCATGAAAGCCTCAGAGCGGGCCAGTGATGAGCCAAAACTCGAGGAAGCGCTTTGGAGTCTGTTTAAGTGGGACAATAACCGCGTCATAGTTACATCTTTGTACCGACCGCCGCACCACACTGCAGCCGCCCTTCAGGCCGACTTCGATTGTCTAGAGTCACAATACCAGCACGTGGTGACGCAACACCCAGGCTGTCCCATTGTTCTCGCCGGCGACCTCAACTGTGACTTGCTCTCGGACTCCGCCCCGTCTAAAAGGTGTTTACAGGAGTTCATTACTCCTGTATTACTCATTGAACCAGGCTATTACATCTGCGACTTTTACATCGGGCTCATTACTTGATGTGCTTATCTCAAACCGTGCTTATGGCCACTCGGGCACCCGTTTCTGTCATTTTAGCCCTCATCGCTTTGTTCGTTCTGTTCCATGTGTGTCTCGACCGTGTTTTAAGTCCAGTGTTATTATGTGTCGTTCTTTTAGAAAGTTTGATCTCTTATGAAACTGCGCTCCTGTCCACTGACTGGTCGCCGTATTTGCCGCCGCCAGTGCAGCGATGCTTGGTCCGCCTTTCTTCAGGGTATAAACTAGTGGTGTCAATCAGTTACCAAAATTTTGGTAACCGACAAAATGACAGTAGTTAGTAGGATATATTATTTATTTAAAAACAAATATAACGATGTTAGCATATGAACAAAATAATCGGATTTTTTTTTAATCTCGGGGGTTTCAAGGTTTAAACCATTGACCTATATAAGTATAGACGAACTATTCCAGCTGTTGCGCCACACACAAAAGGTTGCGCCTTACGGGCGCGTTTGTATGGCGCCACATGGGCGCGACCCGGGCTCAGGGGGGGGGGGGGGGGGGGGACGCCCAAGCGCCCCCCTGGATCCGCGCCTGCTTATGAGGAATGAAACAGCATGCTTGACAATTGACATGCAGTTTTGTTAGGTAGTGGGTGACGGGTGTCATCATGCAGCCAATATATCATATGTTATCAAACGTAGTTTTTTTTTTGGGGGGGGGGGGCTTTGCACGCTTGGGAAGGGAGCCCTTTCAACGCTACGGAAGGGCCCTTTCGAGGCGCCCCCCCCCCCCCCCCCTGGACGAAATCCTGGCTACGTGCCTGCCTAAGATCGGGTCAATTTCGTGAGCTCCCCATTATAAGTCAAAGGCAAATATTCAAATACTTCCTATTCTGAAGATGCGCATGATATCAGCCCAATTCCTTCTGGATCATGTTATTATAGGCCGTTCTTGAAGACCCAGGTGCATTTTTGGTTCAGTGACCCCACGTGTTGAACCTATCGCCCGGATGTTCTTTTTTGTCGGATTTTTCCTTAATGTAATTTATTGTTATTGGCAATCAAGAGCTGAAACGCAACTGCTAATTAAAAAAATGTAAATGTACATACATACTGGCGTGATGAATATGATGATTAAGTGAATAATACATCTGAAGTGGTTTTGACGATCAGTATTTCTAAGGATATGATCGCTTAGTACATTTTCACAGGAATGACATAGTAATGATTGTTGCTGCCATTTTGACCCCCGAGTACTTCATGAGAAAGAACATTTTTTCCCCGACCTTATCCTTATAATGACAGCACACTTTACCACCCCTGCTCCCATTGGCTACTAGGGCCTCTCTGATCCCATTTGTCCCCCCCCCCCCCCTGTGCAAAATCCTGGCTACGCCCCTGTCGGCCGTAGCGGGCAGCTTGACATTCAGCTGACCCTCGGTGTCCTGTACCTACCAGGGTAATAGAGAGCAACGGGTAGAACAGTAAGGAATGTAACGCCCAAATGAATTAGACAAAATAAAATTTGTATCGTAATTGTTTTGTCTATTATAAATTAAAGGTATTGTTTGCCATCAATAACTTGTATTTCCATAGATTATATCTGTATTTATTGAATTAAACTCCACCAAATATACGAAGTAGTAGTCGAAGTAGTGTATTTTCAGTACATGTAGTAGCATTTGGAAACAGTCATATTAAATTCTACTACGAAGTAGGAGTCGAAGTGGTGTATATTTCAGTACCTGTAGTAGCATTTGGAAGCGGTCAGCAGTCGTTCCGACATTTTATAACCCCCGAGCCCATTTCTCCCCTTTACGCCCGAAATATCGAACAGTAGTAAATAGAAACGTTGTAGCTAAGGCTTGTAGCTATCTGTTCCAGAAGTCGTATTTAAAATATGCACCATAGGTTACAAGCCAGCCTCGTCTGAAAATCATCGATTTAACATGGGAACCCTATGGTGTAGTAGGTTTTAACGCCCAAACGCCCGAGTGCTGCCAACTATTACTGGTGGGGGCTGGTCCTACAATCAGCGGTCCGTGATCGACGGGGCCTCGGATGAGCGAGGCAATGGCCTTGTTGGAACGGGAAAGGAGTATTGCACCCCTGTCCTATTTTGCATTATTCTGTCAGGCTTTATGTTTTTGAGACACATCATTACCTAAATAAATTTACCAATTTGTATTTGCGGGTGATAATGCATTAGCAGGTAACGCCATATTCTTACTACAATATGTATGTATGTATATTTCATAAACTTCATCCGTGCGAACATAGTTTCTCGGAAGTTTGCGTCATACAAGTTAAATCACACATTATGTAAAGTACATGCTTCTAAAAGGCAACCTAAAAAAGCAATGCCATGCTCAACTAACACAGTGATATTTAAACGCGCGCGTTCTGCTGCAGCTCCCTCAGCTTGCGTCCGAACTGTCCAATCGACGTGCACTGGTGGACAGCCGGAGAGAGCGCATTCCATGTGGTCGCAGCTCGGTACGAAAATGTACGTCGGGTGGCGGACAGTCTCACCCTTGAAAGAGCGAGCTGGCCAGATCTAGCAAGACGGGTTTCCAGCCCGCGGGCCGCAAAATGCAACAGCTTTTGAACACGTTTTAGCGGGCTTCCAGAAGCACTCGCCCAAACAGGCAGACAATATAAAATATGGCTAAAAACATGGACACGAATGATGGTGAGGAGCGCAGCAGCAGTTGTGAAATGACGCCTAAACCGGTACAGCGAGACGAGAATCCCTGTGCATCGGTGCACAACCAGCGACACGTGGCTCTCCCATACCAGTAAGGCGCCGTAGTTGGCGATGAACGAGCGAGCGCGAAGAAAATGTATGCGGAATTTCAACTCGATCGGGCAAGTAGTTTGATATACAAAAAAGGTGCGCACGTGCAGAGGCACCCATCTTTGACTTGTGGGAAAGTGGGGGCTGAGAGGTCCCTAACCACACACCAAATTTGAACACAATCGTCTCAACCGTTCCTGAGATATAGAATAGGGGTGTCCACGTGTGCACGTGCAGAGTCATCCCCCTGAGTTGTGTGAAAGTGGCGGCTGAGGAGTCCCTAACCACACACGAAATTTGCACATAATCTGCCCAGCCGTTGCAGAGTTATTGCGAGAAAGTACTTTTTCAACACCCCTCACGCAGCACGCGCCACGCGCAGTGGTAGTCACCCACATGAGTCGGCACTGGTCTCAAACAGAGTAGGGTAGATGGGGATGCTCAGCAAAGAAGTTTGCTTGTCAATCGGACGTGCGGTTGCAGAGATATGATCTTCTCAAAAGCGTCGCCACGGGCCGGGTCGGGCCGCTCATAATCAGATTTTCCCATACACCACGGAAGGACGAGCGAGCGCTTCGCTCGTAATAAGAGACGCCAACAAGGACGCCTAATACTTTGATTGTTTTTGAAGGCGTGAATTTGTAGCCAGACATTTCGAAGACAAAGTCGGAAGTTTCCTTTACAGCCTGCCGTGTACCCAAGAGGGTGAAAAAAAATTCGCGCTCGCTCGTCCTTCCGTGGTATATGGGGAAAATCTGAATATGAGCGGCCCGGCCCGACCCGGCCCGTGGCGACGCTTTTGAGAAGCTAATATCTCTGCAACCGCACGTCCGATTGACAAGCGGGTTTCTTTGCTGAGTATCCCCATCCATCAAAACTTGTTTGAGACCGGTGCCGACTCATGTGGGTCCCTACCACTGCACGTGGCGCGTGCCGCGTGAGGGGTGTTGAAAAGTGTGTTCTCGCAAAAACTCCGCAACGGCTGGGCCGATTGTGTTCAAATTTGGTGTGTGGTTAGGGACCTCTCAGCCGCCACTTTTCCACAAGTCAGGGATGGGGTGCCTCTGCACGTGCGCACGTGCACACCCCTATTCTAAATCTCAGGAACGGCAGAGCCGATTGTGTTCAAATTTGGTGTGTTGTTAGGGACCCCTCCGCCGCCGCCTTCCCACAAGTCATGTGTGGTGTGCCTATGCACGTGCGCACCTTTTTTGTATCTCAGAAACTACTTGCCCTATCGAGTTGAAATTCGCCATACATTTCCTTCGCGCTCGCTCGTTCATCGCCGACTACGGCGCCTTACTGGTTTTTAAAGAGTTCACCTTAACCCACAACTGGATGGACAAAAGAGACTCCTCGAGACGGTTTTTGAGAGAGGCCATGCTCGCACTGTCTTTTGGGGAACAATCAAATAGCCTGGTGTCATCAGCACAGCTGATGAGTCGCCCATGAGGAATACAATTTGGAATTTCATTTACAGTAAGACAAAAGAGTATAGGGTCTATAATCGACTGGCCCTGAGGATTGCCCTTGGGGAACGCCACATGACACCGGCATCACCGAAGCACCCCCGCGAGCTACCTGCCTCCTGTCACAAAGATAGCTTGAGAACCAATGAAGAGGAATCCCATACCAACCCATTTTGCTGAGGAAGATACCATGGTCGACGCTGTCGAATGCTTTGCTCAGGTCAGATGCTTTGCTCAGGTCAGCCGTAATCGATACCAGAAGACCGGAATCGATATTTTTTACATCCACTCAACAGCGTCGACCCTGGCATCCTCCACACTGTGGCCTCGTCGGTATACAAATTGTGATTCTGATAAGATGCTGTTATCATGTAGATAATCGGTCAGTTGGCTACAAACAACTTGCTGTGCGATTTTTGAGAAGAAGAAAAAAACAGACAGTAGTGATATCGGCCGGAAATTACTGGCCTTGCTGATGTCACCGGACTTATGGAGCGGGACCACTAGCGCCGTTTTCCATCTAGAAGGGAACTCTCCGGTGGCTATCGTGGCGTTTATATACTACTTTTTCTTTTTTATATACTCTTTAGCATTTTTCCACGTATGGAAATTAATTGCTAGCGGGTGCAAATGTTCCATGATATTTTGTAAGCTGGAAACTGCAAATTCTCTGCTTTTTCCAATTCGCCAAAATATGGAACTACCATGTCATTGCCAAAGTCTGGTGTGGTGTAACATCACCTGAACTTCGGATCCTTGTATATTGAATTGCAAATGTTGATTTACATAGCCAAGCATATTCATGTCGGTACTTCTCTGAAAACGATATCCCATGCTTTTCTTAAAACGGGAACAATGTTGCAACAGCCAGCCTTTTTAGTCTTGTGGCATCCAGCCGTATAAGCAGGCACCTCATCAGCATACGAATGTCTAATTGCCTCTGCTGTGTCTGCGCTGGCTTCGGGCCGGTGACGGGTGGGGGGGGGGGGGGGGGGGGGTGACATGGTCGCGGGGACAGGCGCCATGCCTCTCGGCGACGATGGCAGCCAGCCCGGCCCTCCCCGTTAGTTATGGCCGCCATTTGTCTTACGTCGGATCAGCAGCGACGCGTCTAGGCGTGGCTCCTCCGTCACAGACGTGCCTCCGTCCACACGGCAGCGCTCAGCGCTTCATGGTCCCGTCCCTGACCACGTGCGCGTCCTCGGCCACCGAAAACGGTCTGAATGAGGCCCGTCGGTCGTCACTACGGGGCACGTGTGGCCTGCAGTGGCTACCCCGCCCTCTCAATCCGCCCGTCAGCCGGTGACTGACTGCCCCCGTTCGGCAGTAGCCTCGGTCGTCACCGCCCGCCGCCGGCCGATCGTGCAGCGATGAGTCACGTGACCGGCCCTGAGGCGGCCTCGGCGCACGAGTCCCCGGGGCGGCCGGCACCGGTTGACGACACTCCGTGACCTGTCGTTGTAAGCGTCACTCGTTCATCAGTCGACGGTCGGCGCGCCGCGCCCGCTCACCGCGCCAGATTCGTCGCCGTCGCGGCGCGTGGCGAACATTGGCGCAGTCGTGTCGATCGCGGCCGGAATTCATTAGACGTCGGGCGGCGGTCCGGGCCGGGCGCTGGTACGTCAGGATGAAATATATCGCGGCGGACGAACGGCGGCGGCCGGGACGAGTCGGCACCAGGCGACCAGTGCGGAGGGGGGGGGGGGGGGGGGGGGGGGCGCCTGCTCGGCGGCCGGGGTCGCCTGCGCAGCGATCGAACACGGATCAGGAGCGATGGTTTACAGACGGTGGGTCGCCGAAACTTGGACGTGACCCAGGCGCAGCTCGAATCGTGATCAATGTGATTCGTGCTCAGCGGTGGCGTTGTGTGCCGTTCGGGTCGATTCCGAGATTGGATCAGGGCGTGATGTCATTTGGGAGCTGGATGAATGGCCGGAGCGTGCGTGGTTTGGAATTTAAGCGATCAGCTGGATCGTTTGGAATTAGTATTCAGGTCTGGAAGCTTGAACTGGTCTATTCTAAGTCAGGTTTTGTTGAAAACATTCAAGATCAGTTTTTATTATACAGATTATCCTATTTTGATCCTATAAAATGTATTTGATTTTGTCCTTAGGTCAAATGATACCCACCAGTACGGGGTAACAAATTGACGCAAACCTGGCAATATTATCTTAGGTTGCATGTGCTGGAAGATATTATAAACATAAAGCAAGCGAAGTAAATGTATATTTCTTTCGGCCGAAATCGAATTTATATCAGTAGATACTTTAAGTTCGATGAAGTCATCTAGTTACAGTCAAGCGTCATTGGGAGATATTTTGACCTCCTCTCGTCACTTTGCGATTGGTCGTAAGCCACCACACTTATCGCCATAAAACTTTTAGTACCATCTATCACATCATTTATGCATGTGTATGCAAAAGAGAAATGATATCACCAAACACCAGCCGGAAATGACATCATTGTGACGTGATGTTCGCCATCTATATTGTCAAATAGGGCGATGAGCTAATGCTGCTACAATAGTACTTGAGGTAGTTATAAATGATACGTTACGACATTCATGGAACATCAATTTCTCAGATGACCATCACAACATCCGGTTATGAAACCGAGTAGATTCTTGAAGATTTATATGCAAAACAAATACTTTATTCTGGATGTTTTCCAGAGTAAAAAAGCAGCATTATTTACATAACCTGTGTAGAATTCATACGTATAACGTACGCAGATTTTGGAGTTGGCATTTGTAATAGTTTTTGAGTTATTGAGAATATTCGAAAAGCGGATAGAGATCTGCCAACAGGGCTCATCAGGTTAACACTGATATAATTCAATGAAGAGCTGAATGTGATAATGAAATTAACTCTAAATAAAATAATAATAAAATAAACCAGCCTCTTATTTAACAATTTTCCCCGGTCTTCTCCGTTGAGTTCTTGTCATCATGCATATACCCGTCTTGAAGTGAATATCCCACCTTTCATTAGGGTTAGTTGAGACAGCAGTCTTATAGAGTAGGAACACCATACTTGTTATGTTCGCCTTTCATTAAAGGGAATGTTTCATCCTTCTGAAAGTTGTCAAATATACGCTGGTTGTAGTCGAAAATATGAAGTAAGTGATACTGAAAACGATGGTGATAATTTTCTCTCTCGAAAGTCACTTAACTTTATACAAATTTAGTTTTTAAATTTGGGATGATGACGTCATTATTGAGCTAGAGAGCTATAGAGAAAACTTTACGCTGCCAAATATATGGCCCAATCGTTTCAGACAATTCTGGCGACTTAAATACAAACACTGTGGAACAGTGTCTTCTCCCGCACAGAACACATTGACGAGTGCGAGGCATTGCGATAGCTCACTAATTATATAAATACAAATCAATCCATCCATAACTGAGACTTCAAACAACGCAACAAAACTTTAACTTGGATCGCAACCTATAGCGTTGGCCGTTGTTTACATCGTACTCGCCAAGGTTCGAGAAATACAGGTCGTCTGACTTCCAGGACTAACAATCTTGAAGTGGCTGTCAGCCAATCAGCGGCGGAATTACCATATACCCCATTTTACCAATTCGAAATTCAATTGCTTAAAAACGGATACGTTTGGGGAAAATTACCTTAATCATTTAGACATTCCAATAACGGCCAACGATAATGGCTATCTCAGTTCAAAACCAATACAAAGGTGAAACATCCCCTTTAAGGCGACAGCACCGCAACAAATCACGACCGCCAACAATAAATATGCTAAAGAACATTTATGAAAGTTCATCACATGCTGCTGAATTTATTGACCATCTTCTCTATTGGATGACCTCAGAGGGAGTCGTCCTGTTGCCTGTACTTTTTGATTGTATTATTTTACAGATTAAACCAAACTGATTCGACAGCTAAATCTTCCATAGACGCACGCAGGGACGTATTTATAGCGTTTTCTGTCGTGTTATAGTAGTAGGCATGATATAATGGATGATCACTCTTCATTTTTCGTTTTGTCCGTTTCGCTTTTGCGAAAGATCAGAATTTGCATCATTTTCATTCATGCATCATTTTGCATTCATGTTTTTACAAATACAAAGTAAAAGGCGAGTAAGCCAAAATAATATAAAATTGTATACAATTTACAGCACGTGTACCCACCCAATCTGCCCGATATTTAATCAAGTTGATTGCAGGGAAGGATGTAATAAACTATTTATAGACCATTTTGAACCCTGTCTGTATACTTGTCACAATAAGAGCGTAGACACTCTATATCTCTACTTGAAACTTTTGCAAGACTACCGCACAATACATCTGCATCACGCATAATACACTAATGCACAGCTGAGCTGAAAAGCACAGTTAACTTTGTCGAAGCCATTTTAAGCTGACTTTTATCTGAATCGTTTTAAGTAAAAATAATTAAGACATAAATTTCCTGCTGAACATCAGAAGCAATGACTGTGCTGAAGTTGCTTCGCGAACTATGCTGTGTGGCCATAAACATGACATAAAGTGTGATTGTAAAACGCCAACGACTGGTTGAAGTCGGCGATGACAGCTGAAATTACAAACGACTTGAACACCTCGACCAGTTACGCTTGGAAACATTCGAAACTGTCGTGCATCCTTATTACGAGCGAGCGCGAAGTGCTCACGAGTCCTCACTGAATACGGGATTTTGCTCACATATAAGCAGCCGACCCGACCCGACCCGGCCCGGCCCGACCGTAACGCTTTTGAGGAGCTTTTATCCTTGGAATCCCGCATCTGATTGACAATCGGTCTTCGCCATCTGATAGCCCCATTCAATAAATTATGTCATTGACATGTTTCGTCTCACGTGAGGGGTCAGCATGGCGCGTGGCACGTGGCGCGTCAGGGTGTCAGAAAATGTTATCCTGCTATAGCTGAGAAACGGCTGGACCGATTAAGCTGAAATTTGGTGTGTGGTTTGAGACCACACTACTGACAATGTCGCGCAAGTCAAACTCTGGGTCACACTGCACGTGCGCACGTGTACACCCCTGTTACGTAACTCTGAAACGGCTGAAACGATTAAGCTGAAATTTGGTGTGTGGTTTGAGGCAATGTCGCGCAAGTCAAACTCTGGGTCACACTGCACGTGCGCGTGTGTACACCCCTGTTCCGTAACTCAGAAACTATTGGGTTTCTACGGGCTCGCTCATCCTTCGCCGATTAAGGCGTCTTACTGGTTAATATTTAGCAATGTAGAGCCTCAAACGCGTTTCATACTGGTGTTTGGTAGTAGCGAAGTTAAATCAATGACCTCCTCCAAATATTTGTTCTATAAGCACCCTGACCATTTAAGCGATCGATTTAGACAGGAAAATTGGCTGGATCCATACATTTTCCACATACATTTGCAACCATTACCCCGCCATTGACTGGGGGAGGGGGGGAGACGTTTAACGCCCCCTGATTAATTTTCGTAATAGCTCAAAAACCAATATCGCTATCAACGTGAAACCTCGGGTACCCTCTTCTACATCGATTTGACGTCTTCTGTAAGAAAATAAACACCCCTGAGTACTCCATACAGTACCTATGAGGTGGCAGAAGAAGAGGTGGCCATAACAGCACTAGCCGAGCTGAACAAGTATCTGTGGTAGCTGCGGACTGGTGCTGGCTCTTTGCAGCGATATTATTACTGAAGGTGGGTTAGTACCATGACCATCGCAAGCAGGTGCCCACGGTCAAGAAGGTAACCTTAATGGGTCTGTAAACGTATGTGTGACGTGTGCATCACTTCAATTCGAAGTCATTTTGGGAGGAACTTTTTGTCAAGAGGTTATGTGTTGAAACATGCAATGCAACGACGACTGATGTTTTACTCATACGTTACAATTTCCTTTGTCTTGATGCGACACACTCTTTAGAAGTCACTTGTGTCGGTAAGGGTTATGCATCGTGCATAGTGATGGAGTCCCAAAGAACTAAACATACCTATACAAGAGAAAATAGCCATGCAACTTATAACATAAAAGGGAAATACATAAAGATTATGTTGTATCCGTTTAAATATATCTAATTTACATTTCCGGAAGAACCGAAACAGTGCAGGCATGTAATATCGCCGGGACAAAATAAGTGATAATGGGATGGTTATAGAAAAGTGTCAAATATTTGGCGATTTGTCCACCCCTAAATTTTTGTATTGCAAATGTATTGCTATATTTGGAATAAGCACAATCCTATTAACTAGGAAGAAGTGTGCCATGTCGGAAATATTATATTCGTGTCGTGAAACCGCGGTTACGAAATGGGCGATTTTGGCGTATTTAAAAGAAAAAGCTGAAATATTTAACGTTTTTTTTTGCGACCCCTAAATATCCTCCAATTGAAAAATATAGATATCATTGGAAGCACCATAGTCTAAATAACAGGAAAACAGTATGCCACAATACATTTTTTGAATTCGTTTCGTAAAATCGCGGAGACAAGATGGACGATTTTAGGGCATTTATAGCAAAACATGTAATTTTCGGCGATTTTTCGTGACCCCCCAATTTTTTTTTCTCTCAAAATTGTTGATACCATTGGACTCGGGGTAGTCGAAATAACGGGAAAAAGTGTGCCACCAAGAAAATTTAACATTCGTGTAAAAATGAACCGCCCTACTGGACACCTAGCACACTATACATTAACCATTAGATAATAGTTCAGTAATTCACCTCCCCAGTTAATGGTGTTCTTGAAGTCCCTAATAAAAACAAATATAAATAACTATACAAATGGCATGAGTCTAAAAATTCGGAAAATAGTCCAAAAAAGTGTCACTATATTTTGGCACAAACTTTCATCAGGTGACATCACTGATTCATCAGTCACCTGATGAACCTTTGTGCCGAAATATAGTGACACTTTTTCAACTATTTTCCGAATTTTGAGACTGAAGTAATTAGTATCATTATTTCTTAATTCGGCCAAGTCCAAAAATATATTTCCGACACAAAACGTTTCCGTTCAAATTAGCAGAGAAGCTCGGCACGCGAGGGGGCGAAGCTGTTGCTGCGGTCATTGACTAAACAATGCACATGATGGTCAGGTGTATAAATTCAAAATGTCGCGCGGGGGATGGTGCCTCGTTATAAGACAGGTGTGCATTTGCACCATCTCCCCACTACCCACTGTTGTTATTGTTTGGCTTCCAATAAATGTTTATTGTTCTTGTTGTTCTTGTTGTGCCATTTTCGGGTCAATCGATGGCACGTGGCACGTGCCAAGTGTATAAAAAGTGGGCGCCAACATTTTCCCCCTTTTTTTGGTCACACGGTTGGTGACACAGACTTGATACTCGCAGGTCACGTGCGCGATACAGCACCCCAAAATCAATTGGGGTCGCCGACCCTGAGGGGGAAAAATAAACCCCCAGGGGTAAAACAAAATTACGATTTTGGCCCCAAGGCAATGCCCTGATCGCATTGCCGGCCACTAGTAAATATGGCACGGCAGAGGCGGTTTCAGGGACTTCAAAAAGGGAGCGTTTCAGGAAGTTATTTTATATATATTTTGCCTCCCTTTTTCGTTAACCTGGCACCGCCTATGGATGAAAATATGCTTTATAACTTTTGTGTCCGATGTCACAGAAACGCACCATTTCTTTGATAAAAAGACGGTTTTATAAGGAATTCATTGTACCCCCATATTTAGTGACCTGCAAACGCCTATGATTTTTGCATTTTCAAAAGTCACCGTCATATATCAATCCCCAATTCAATATCTATCGATCCCAATTAGTTGCGTTCAAATCGGTTGATAAACATGGTAGCTGTGGTGTATCAAGTATACCTCTAATTTTGTTAGTTTTTGCCTCCCTATTGCCCCCCTATCAAATATTTAGGATTTTGTTTTAGAAATGTAAATCGTGTTGAGGGAAATCGAACGCCGTTTGATTTGTGAAATTCGGACAGGTTGATCTCAAGATCTCCAGGGAGGGGGCGAATCCGCCCCCCCCCCCTCCCCCTGCCACTAATAGGGGTAGAAAGGAGCTTGCCGCTAATAGGGTTAACATTACCGAAGGAGTAAGATAAGAGCTCCTTCGCTGTCAAAATAGGAGTGACTTGGGAGCAAAATGTTATTTAGATAAGTAAGAAACCTTGCATCTGTCTTTCTTTCAGGGCATGTTGTCTGTAAATGGACTCGGTAGAATTATCTATATAGTCTTTCAAAAAATTCAAGTTATTATTGATTTGCATAGGGGCAAGGGATTCTCCGTCCAGATGACGTCACCACCCCTCAGTCGGATTTGGTCAAATTGTCGGATGACTCTACCTTCTTATGGGGCCTTGGCCTGCGCGACAGAACGAGAATCAACTGTCATGATTGCGCCATAAGCGACGCAATTTCGCAAAAATACCGCTGGATAGTCACGCCGAATGAACCGGATTTTCTACTATTTATAGTAGAACTCTCAAAGTCCCGCTGGTAAAACAGTGAAATTCACTGTCCTGACAGAAGACTCACTCCATTGCAAATGCACAAGGAGGACCCCGGGCCAGGGCCTGGATACTGCTGACTTGATAACTGGTATATATTTTTCCGTCGGAAATATGAGTGAAACTAAATCATTGACAATGAAGAGCTGAAACGCAACTGCTAATTTGATTACAAAAATGTAAATGTAGGTACATACATGCTGACGTGATGAATATGATGATTACCTAAGTGAATAATACATCTGAAGTGGTTTTAACAATCAGTATGTAAGGACATGATCGCTTAGTAAATTTCCCCAGGAATAACATAGTAATGATTTTTACTGGCATTTTGACCTCCGAGTACTTCATGAGAAGAATAATTTTGTCACCGACTTTATCCAATAAGACAGAACACTTTACCACCCCTGCCAGATATTGAAAGAGAATGGGAGAATGACATTGGGATCACATCATTGGATCTTCAACGAAACTCTTAAAGGCCACAAAATCCTCATATTTGCTCTATATGCATTATAGGAACATCACACGCATATTTCCAACAAGTAAATTGCTACATATCATGCAAGTATCGCAGACAGATAAATATTCCTTTTGTAATGATGCAGTAGACGTAGAGACTCTAACAAATTTATTATGGTTTTGTCCGAAAACGCAAATATTTATAAAGAGATATTAGCCGTTTTCACGAAGAATTATTGCGCTGAAAAGAAAAGAAAATTTCCTGAGAAGTTTTGGTATAGAAGTCTTAGTATATTATACATTCCAAGAAATAAATGACTGATTTAGACTGATTTATTATCACTACTGATTTATTATCACTGACTGATTTATTATCACTACTCAATAGTTATAGAAACATGTATTGAGCTCATAGCAACTTTATGATACAAAATTGGGCGTTTTTAAAGAACATATGCGTCTCGAGTCCATTCGTTCAGTTTAGCATACCGTCATACTAGTTGCTAAATTTGGCAGCGTCATAGATCACAGGTCTGTCTGCGCATGTACATTGATGGGCCAGCATCGATTCGCCGCCGCTTGTGACCCGCGTGTCGCGCGCACATAGCCAAATCCAAGCCGCACAGGCCGGCCACCGGATTGGGCCGGATTGGGCGAGTCCATTGCGGCCAATAGCGTCACACGACACATAATTTTCTGAACCGTTCTGACAAGCTTCAGTCGGTGGAGATCTGTAAGTTTTGGTATAGAAGTCTTAGTTCACAACTGACATATCCATGCTTATTAATAATAATAATTACCACCATACCGCAATTTGTCAACGTATTATATTCTTACCAATATATTACAAAATTTTGAGGGACATTTCAAACAAAAAATCGCATGTTAAAGTTGTGTAGTTAAGGAATGGATCGTCGAACTAAGACTTCTATACCAAAACTTCTCAGATTTTGTTTTTCAACGCAATATTCCTTCGTGAAAACGGCTATTATCACATTTAAGAAGATAATATAATACAGTAGTGGAAGTCAGTGTCATCACTTGATTTTTTTTTCTCAGTGATGTTTCAAGCATTAGTGCTCTCATTAAAACTCTTGGAAAGTATGGCATGCACACAGCACGGTTGAATGGAATAATTCCTTCTCTGCAGCAATGATAAATGTTTTGAAATCAGAGGCTCTCAAAGAGTATCACGGTTATAAAACGAGGCAAAAATTTGAACAATTTGAAGAGAAGTGGGGTGGGTCGGCAGAATGATTTGTTAATATGTTGAATGATGCGTACTAAACGTAAACCTGCTTACCTAAGACTCCCGCGTGCCGTCGGCCCGTGCGGACAATGCCTTAACCACCGTGCTGATTACAAAGCTACTCAACTAAGCACACACACGAACACACAAGCACTCCACGGAGCTATATCAGAATAGGATAGGACAGGCCCCCGCCCATCCCCACCCGGGCTAACCTGGGACCGGCCCTCAGCATTGTTTTGCGGGGCGGTCGACCGGCCGGGGGTGCGGGGCGCCGACCCAGTTAGGCCGACGGCTCGCACGCCCGGCCGGTGGCGAGGGGGCGCCGCTTTGCGGGGTGACCGCAGATAGACGCGAATCGGCGCGGGCGGGGCCGCCTATGAAGTATTGACTGCGTTTGTGGGTGGGTGTTTGTTGTGGAAGAAAAACTTGTGAAAAAAATGAAGTAAAATAAACACACAAACCCTTCTGCACAATTACACACACACACACACATGCATATACATACACAAAACACATACACAAGCACACATACTCGCGCTTCGCTGTACTGTGCTGTACTGATGAGCCTGTTGTGAACAATGCTCATGAAGGTCTCAGTATGCAGTCATGTAGAGGCATGTGCTTTGTGTGAAGAATTTGGTAGGTGTGTTGGTGAGCACGCATTGTCCGTTTGATGTTTGAGCAGTTGTGCTTGTTGATTGTGACGATGGCATTGAGTATGATTGAATAAACGTTATAACTTTGAGACAAAAACCCTGCAACATTCAATCCGTATTATGTAAACTAACCTCCATCAGAACTAATTGAAGCTGTGTACCTAAGAATATTAATGATCTATCTATTCAGACTCAGACTAAGACTTAAAATGTTACGTATCGTGGATCCACAACTTCACGGCACCGTCGTTTCGGCTCCGCACACATACTCGTTCCACGACATTCGCCCTACACCGTATCACCTTTGCCACTTACCGTCTGCAGACGACCGCAGGAGCAGTATGAACACCAGCGTACCGAGCATTCTACGTCGTCGTCGGCGTCTTCGGGTTACACAACTCGGCCATCACGTGCACCATGTTCGACGCCGAAGCGACACTTTTGTCCGGGGAACCCACACATACGCTATTGGCGCATCCGGTTCGTCGCAGAGACGCCAGCGGTGCGTCGTGCTCGTCGCAGCGAAGTCAATGGCGTGTCAGATTCGTCGCAAGGACGTCAGAAGCGCGCCAAGACGATAGCGGCGCGGTGCCACTTCTGACGCATTCGTCCGGTCCTGCAAATAGAGCAGCTCGGTCAGGCCTCGGCGGTGGCCGTAACGGAAGATGAAGTGCTTTAGTTAGCTGTGTTGCTTAAATTGGCTAGCCATATACCTGCAGCGTGGCCGCGCCGCCCAAATGAAAGGAGGAATAAAGAGCGCCATGAAATTACACCAGACGTAGAGCGGGGCCGGTGGAAACCGTCATTGTTGGCTTCCGTAGAGCCAGACCGGATCAGAGAATGAGAACACCGGGGATGCAGAGCAGGCGAAAGTAAATTAGTTTGGAGCAAACTAAAATAAAATGTGGGTATACAAGCAGGGGTTTCACTGCAAAATTGTTGCTGAGGAATCTTTCGGCGAGACCTGATATCTTCAAGGGCAAGGAAAGTGTCTCTATTGTTTTGCGTTTTTTTAGGCATGCATCTTGGCTCCTTCAATGATTGCAATATGCTACTTATGGCTAATTCAACATGAATCCATATGGGTAGGTAAACGTCAGTTACTGGGAGCTATTGCTCAATGGTCGGATTTTTTTTTAGCTAACGAATTTAAACGAGGTTTTCAAGGATGGTCCTGTTTGGTTTGATTCAGCAGTTCCTATTTTAACACTCAGTAATGTCTCTCAAGGGCGATGACTTATGCATGCTAAACAAAATGGCTGTGCCGCACAGCTCAGTAGTTTCAATTCCATCCAATAGATGTCTCTCAAATAAGACGTATGAAGCATGCTGTGTCGCACAGCTCAGTAGTTCCAATTCCATCCAATAGATGTCTCTCAAATAAGACGTCTGATGTATGATGTGCCGCATAGCTGAGTAGTTTCTACTTTCTACTTCAGACAACAGATATATCTCATGTCTGACGCCTGATGAATGCTGTGCCGCACATCCAAATAGATACTATTCCAGGCAACAGATGCCTCTCAAAGGTGGGCCTGTTCAATGTTTTGCCGCATAGCGAAGCAGCCTTCAAAAAACACTTGCAAAGATGACAGCATTATGTGATTACGTGTTCCCCCGCAGATCGATATTTCCGATGCCGTATCACACATTGAGAGAATATTATAATCAACGCGAAACTTGAACGGTCTAATACGAGACCTTTCGGTCACCTATAGTGCCAGAGCACGATGAACACTGAGCAGGGATGGGCTCGACTCAGGATAGGAAGAATAAAAAGGATGGACTCAGGAATTGAAGACATATATGCACTCCGTTTGCTGCCCTTTCAGTCGCCAGTACACTCCCTACAATGTGGTCGTACGATCCTTCTACAAGTCACCCTTTTTCACCCTTTTTCACCCTTTTTCACTGCAGCATACAGGTAACAGATCCAACAATTGTTTGCTGTGACGTACATACATTTATTTAGACGTACATACATTTATTTACGTTAAAAAAAAGATATAGGTCCAGACATTTGTCTCTGCTAGGAATTGTTTGAGTCGTTCATGTGTCGACGGATATACACTAAAGTAATTCACATTCGACTCAAGAGGAAACAACCGACTCAATGCCGGCTCAACTCATCCTATATGTTTTGAGTCGACTAAAGCCCATGGCTCAAACGAATTAACTCAACATAGCTTACCCACTCTGAGTCGAGCACAATACTGATTCATTGTAACATATCAAATTGTCCGGAAACTGCCAATGTCATGTTGAAAGACTGAATGTCAACTAACATCACTAGTTGACGGATAAATATGCGGATACGTTCACGTGCCCGTGCGAACTCACTAGCGAACATACCCAGACACAACACTACAGATGAAGTGGTGGTGTACTTGGGTTTAAGGGCGCAAATGCTACGGCTATGCGGCGTTCATACAAATACTACACGTAGCGCAGCGCATCACCCTATCACTGATGCACCGCATAGATCGCGCAAAAAACGCCGGGTTTGACGCTCGACGCCAGAGGCAGGACATCACAGCGCTTTAGTACCTCGAGCAACAATCGACGTCTTCCAACTTCAGTTCCCACTCGCCAGAGGCAGGACATCACAGCGCTTTAGTACCTCGAGCAACAATCGACGTCTGCCAACTTCAGTTCCCACTCGCCAGAGGCAGGACATCACAGCGCTTTAGTACCTCGAGCAACAAGCGACGTCTTCCAACTTCAGTTCCCACTCGCCAGAGGCAGGACATCACAGCGCTTTAGTACCTCGAGCAACAATCGACGTCTTCCAACTTCAGTTCCCACTCGCCAGAGGCAGGACATTACAGCGCTTTAGTACCTCGAGCAACAAGCGACGTCTTCCAACTTCAGTTCCCACTCGCCAGAGGCAGGACATCACAGCAGGGCTAAGAAGCCCTAGCTGTATGTCACCGTTGGGATTCTGAAGCCCCAAATTTGTCACCAGTTTTTTTCTCCTACAATTTTGTCAACTTTTCCAAGACAAAACGTTTGATACTGACAGACATAGGTTTTGTTGTTTGTTGATTGGCGCGACGACTACTGGAGTCAATTTGTGGTAATAAGGTATTCAAATGTTACCTTGGTGCACTATGTTGCTACTTTTCCAATGCTGCTGTCTGCCACATAGTACTATAACATCATAACGTGCTGCCATATTGTGCACCAGCATGCAAATATGTTATTTAGTCAAAGGTTGTCAACAATAACACAGGCGTTGAAAGCACAAAATGAATATAGAACAAAAAAATAAGATGGCCCCTCAGAATCACTCTGCACCCCCCCCCCCCCTCCCCCAGATTATCAGGATTAAAAATATTTTGTTGGAGTGGGAGGAGGGGTAACAAACAGGAGTGATGCTCCTGTACCTACATACCAAGTTAAAGTTCAGCACATACATGGGCAACTTTAGCACCTCAACATACCACATCAGAAACTAAACTAGCAGATATTCTGCTTTTGACCAATATAGCATAACTTTTCCACACATTTGGTAGGACCTTTCCTGATGGGTGAGTTCAAGTTATGGCAAAACCGATGCTGAGTGCATCATATGGTCTTCTTAGGCAGAATTTTCAACTCTCTATTGTTAGTTTTTAGGCTGGATTTCCTACTTGCACCATGGCTTCAAAGCAATCCTAGGACCCTGCTTGGAGGGGGGGGGGGGGGGGGGCTGGAGGTCAGGCCCTACTGGATCAATCTGTCCCCCCAGACTGGTTATTAATTCAACTTTTGGGGAATGATTCAATCATGATTCATTTTGGAACTTGAATTATTCAATCACCTTTTGATTCATGAATAACAAATTTGAGAATTGATTCTACCCGATTCAAAGAATCAAAACAATATTTTAATTGATTCACGTTTGATTCAACATTAACATATATGTTGAATATATGTCAAATAAATAGAAGTGGAAACTTACAAAGCCATAGGTATATATGAATAATGATCATTAAAACATTGTTACAGCAATGATATTTCAGTAGAAATGAGTGTAGCCATTAGGACTGCATTGTATTTGCACAATTTACCATGCACACTTGAATTGTTAAGAATGATTAAATTCGATTCCACGCGGGTTTCGATTCAATCACGATTCATGAATACAAATATATGGTGGTGAATTGATTTTCTTCAATTCAAGCAATTTGTATTGAACGATTTAAATCGATTCAATGCAGAGTCAAAGCAATAACCAGTCTTGTCCCCCCCATGATTAGCAGGATTTTATCATTAGTCTTATGCGAATGGGAACTGGTGAAAAAAAAACTGGCTGCTCCCCCCCCCCCTACACTAAAAATTGCTGGTTATGTTTGACTAAGGTACCTGTTGGTACGCCATGTTATGCACAGTATGGCAGCATGGTATGTCACAGTGTCATATGGTAACATCAGAAAGGCAGCGGCCAGCGGCATTGTGCACCACAGCAAAATTTCCAAATTGATTCTTATGAAGTCGTTTTATTATTATTAATAGGTTACCTATGTTAGGTTAAGTTTAGTTTAACAGCTTTGTCAGAAGAAATACAGACATTTTGCTGTGGTGCACTATGCCTAAGTTTATTCCGACAAAGTTGTTATTATTAATAGGTAATGTTAGGTTAAGTTAAGTTTAGCGGCTTTGTCAGAAGAAAAATGGCAATTTTGTTGTGGTGCAACAATGCCGCTACTTTTCTGATGTTACCATATGCTGTCATACTGTGCATAGCGCGGCACACTACAATAGTCAAAGATTAACAATTGCATAAAAAGGGACGTTTCTGTACCTACCCATGGCGTAGGAACAGGGGGCAGGGGGACGGCTACACCCCCCCCCCCGACACATTTTTGATTTTAACATTACGCCTATGGGCGTTGCATGGAAAGAATCGAATTCAGAATGTCTCCGGCCTTCCCAACTTGAACATAGTTCCTGCGCCCCTGTACCTACCAACCCAGTTTAAGTGAAGTTAACCCGCGCACTGCAAGGGCTTTGCGCCGAACACGAACTGCAGGGGGTTGATTTCCGCCCCCCCTGAGATCTCGAAAACTACGCTACGTAGAGAGAAGCGGAAAACGGCATTTGATAGCTTGATACATGTTCTATCGAAAGTATTTCAGTATTGTTTTAGGTCAGGTCAAAATTGAGGTCACCAGAGGTCATCAAAGGTCAAAATTTTCCGTTTTTTCTTGTTTTAGGACATCGCTCCAGACATTCCCATATATCTCAGAAACTATGCTAGTTAAAAACAAACGGAAAAATCAAACGCCAGCCAGTGAAATTTGCAATCGCTAAGGTGTCCTCAAATGTGATCTCAGGTCAACATTTGAGGCTCCAGACTCAGGGGCGGATCCAGGATTTTCTAAGGCAGGGGGCTTCAGGCCTGAGGGCGGCATATTTCCTCGGTGACGGGGGCGGCATGGTGCCTTCCGAGGGCGGCAAAATGCCTTCCGAGGGCGGCGATGTACCTTCCGAGGGCGGCATAATGAGTTGTGAGAGCGGCAAGATGTCTTCTGAGGGTGCCAGGGTGCCTTCCAAGAATGCTACGATGCTGTTGGTAGACGCAAGGGCGCCCTGGCGGCCTCCCGAAAACGCTACGTTTTTTGCAAATCGTTTTTCGCTATTAACTTTTTATGTAATAAAGATAACGAAAAACTATTTATGTCATTGTGTTTATCTTGTCAAGGCGCTTTGAATGATTTACATGACCTTGTTAAGTTAACTTAACAAGTTGACCTCAGGTCAAGGTCAAGTGGTGACCCAAGTAGGGCATGTTGCATATGGGAAGACGTGTCTCGATGAGACAAACACATTGATGTCTGTTTTACTTATACATCTTAATTATGTCGGGAGTAATTGACACAAAAAAATGATGGTGACCTCGCATGACGTTAAATGACCCAATAGGGGTCACTGAACAAAACTTACACTTGGATCATCAAGAATATCCTATAATAACATGATCCAGAAGTAATTGGACTAATATCATGCAAACCCTTAGCATTTGTATATTTCCCCATTGACTTATTATGGGGAGGTTACGAAATTGACCTGACCTTAGGTCACCGATGCCAAAATTCCGAGATAAACGAATTGTAAGTACGTATTCCCTCATGACATCCTGTAAGTTTCAAACTGATCGGTGAAAAATTCTGGCTTTGGCACAACTGCAAACATTTTTGGAGGTGGGGTCACTTGACCTGGTCTGGTGACCTGACCTGAGATGACCCGAGGCTATATTTTTTCAAAGTGTGTGCAATTGATGTCCTGAGGGGTGTGCGAAAACCCGGCGGCGCTGCGCACTGCCGTTTTTTCTCTATCTTTGAAAACCCTGAGGGGGAGGGGAAATCACCCCCCCCCCCCCCCCCCTGCAGTGCGCGGGTTAAAGGGACATTGCCACCTTTCTGAAAGTTGTCAAATATACGCCGGTTGTACCCGAAAATAGGAAGTAAGTGCTGCTGAAAACGATGGTGATATGTTTTTCTCGAAAACGACACTTAACTTGATAAAAATAAAGTTGTTTAAATTTGGTATGATGACGTCATATTGAGCTCTAGAGAGCTATATAGAAATCCTTTACGCTGCCAAAGTATGACACATTTTTTCGAGACAATTCTGGCGCTTTGAATACAAAACAAACCAACCATTGAAACGTTTGCGTCTTCGTACACCACCGTCAAACTAGGAGCAGATTTATTCGAAATGTAGTTTGATATTTGAGGCATCTCGATTTCGCTGAAAATTGATACACTGACCATATCCGATGCGCTGATCACGAATCCAATGTTTTTGATCTGGGATTGTTTCGTACCTTACGAAATACGGACGGTCATACATACATACGAACAGGGACGTAGGAACTATGTTCAAGTTGGAAGGGGGGGGGGGGGGGTCCGGAGGCATTCTGAAGTCGATTATCTCCATGCAACGCCCATAGGCGTAATGGTAAAATCCAAAATGTTGGGGGGGGGGCGGCTGCCCCCCCCCCCCCTGTTCCTACGCCTATGCATACGTAGGTCCGCCGGGTATCTCGATTTCGCTGAAAATTGGTCCACAAACCATATCCGATGCGCTGATCACGAATCCAATGTTTTTGGTCTTGGATTTTGGTATCTTACGAATTACGGACGGTCATACATACGAAGGTCCGCCGTGTATCTCGATTTCGCTGAAAATTTGTGTACAGAGTACAGACCATACAGCATACTTAGGACACTGATCACGAAATCTTCCGTTTGATATTTCGATTTCTATTCTTGATGATTTTATTTCGCAGACAGTGTAATGCTTTCTACATTTATTTTCGTATCGCAGTGCAGGAAACAGGTAACAGTATCATACACCACATTGTGCCCGCCCTTGACTAGCCAGATGCAACAACCTGATCAACTATTATCAAACCGAAATGTGCTTCCTTCACGAATAATGCGACAAAATGCATCCTTTGGTTACCAAAACCACACGACAGTGTCCCTATTCAGCCTTTACCGAGCAAAATAAAAAAGGTACCGTACAACACAGCCATCCAGATTATTTAAATGAGAACGATCTGCTTCAGGCATAAACGCAGGTGTTGGGAAGGGAAATAGGCCGGCCGGAAGCGGGCGGCCACCTTGTTGCGCTCGGTCAGCTGGCCAGCTCTGCCTGCCTCCTCCGAGGGACGCTTGGCCGCTGAGCTCGGCTCCGACTCGGACTGGGGCAGACGCTTCTTCACTGCCTGTGGGTAGATGGGCGGTCAGCTCATGGGGGGGGGGGGGGGGGGCTCGGGTCATGGCACGACCACACCAACATACAGTACAACAACCAGCGTACAACAACCAGGGTCAGACACAGCAGCAGGTCACAGGGGTCAGACACAGCAGCAGGTCACACGGGTCAGACACAGCAACAGGTCACACGGGTCAGACACAGCAGGTCACACAGGTCAGACACAGCGGCACGTCACATGGGTCAGACACAGCAGCAGGTCGCACGGGTCAGACACAGCGGCAGGTCACACTGGTCAGACACAGCAGCAGGTCACACTGGGTAAGACGCAGTGGCAGGTCACACAGGGTCAGACACAGTGGTAGGTCACACAGGGTCAGACAGTGGCAGGTCACACAGTGTCAGACAGTGGCAGGTCACACAGGGTCAGACACAGTGGTAGGTCACACAGGGTCAGACACAGCGACAGGTCACACAGGGTCAGACACAGTGGCAGGTCACACAGGGTCAGACACAGTGGCAGGTCACACGGGGTAAGACGCAATGGCAAGTCACAGGGTCAGACACAGTGTCAGGTCACACAGGGTCAGACACAGTGGCAGGTCACACAGGGTCAGATACAGTGGCAGGTCACACGGGGTAAGACGCAATGGCAAGTCACACAGGTTCAGACACAGTGGTAGGTCCCACAGGGTCAGACAGTGGCAGGTCACACAGGGTCAGACACAGACACAGTGACAGGTCACACGGGGTCAGCTGATGCAGCGGCATGTCACATGGGGTAAGACACAGGGTAACACACTTTCTGTCAGTGCACCATGTTATGTACAGTATGACGTCACAGCATCACATGGTAACATCAGAAAAACAGAGGCATTGTGCACCAGGGCAGCATTTCCATGTCTTCTGATGAAGCCTTTATTATTATAAATAGGTTAGGTTAGGTTAGGTTGCATTAATACATCGGACAACTTATTATCGCTGTAGGGTTAGGTTTTGTCTACAAGATGGTCTGGGGGTCTGGGGGCAACAGATCCCAGTAGGACTGCAGCGCAGTGAGCGGATTGTTCAAATGTTGGTCCCTGCAACCGTAATTGCTGTAAAGGTTAGGTCAGGTTTGATTATGTTATTATAATTGTTTCCTGACACACCCTGGTTAGGTTTAACAGCTTCTTCAGCAGAAATATGGAAATTTTGCTGTGGTGCACAATGCAGCTGTTTTTATGATGTTCAATATGCTGTCATACTGTGAATTACACGGCACACTGACAGGTCCCTGCCTTAGTCGAAGATTACCTACCTGTATCATTTTTGGTCAAAGAACCTTACATTTCCATAATTTATAATTTTGCTCACTGAACAATGAACATCATCACTAGCAAACATATTGATAGAACACCACTGGCGGACACAGTTGCAGTGGAATACCAGTGGGCATAGCCCTGCCAAATGTGAAGGAAAAAAATGCAGAAAATTGGCATGTTTCAGCATTTTATATACAATATAAGCAGCTTTTATTTGGTGAAATGTGTTTTGAAATCCTCCTCAGGGTAACAGAAAAGTACAATTTCATCCTTTTATTTTTTTAATGTGTCAAACCCTTCTTTTCAATCTTAAAATAATGACATGTGGCACATTTTCCCACTCAATGTTGTGCAAAGGTATCCGTCATAGGCGTCTGATTACCCAAATGATTTATCCTAATGCTAAACAAATTACCTTTTGTCTGGCTTATGCTTTTGTGATATTTGAAACGATAATCACAGCATAATTAGTGAATACGTTGATAGGAAAATAGGAATCTGTTGGGCCGTTGGCTGTTGGTAAATGAAATAGCATGACGACTCACCTGCACGGATGGAGTTTCCTATTCACATGGTGTGGCCACTGCCCCACCAACTTTGTGTTATGCCCCACCAACTTTTGTCAGATTTGAAGGTTTTCTGGCATTAATATGGCAATTTTTCACCTCAATAATGTAAAACATCCGGCTAATATGGTATTTTGCCCCACCAACGTTTTCTGGGAAGCTCCACCCATGCTCACCTGTACACCGTAGTATAAATATTTGATTCGCCACACACAACATAGGGCATTCGATGCATACCTGATAGCTCTTAAATGGAAATTATTGACTTAAAAAGATTAAAACTGGTCAAATTTTGATGGCACGGCGTAACACATCAATCAACAATCAAGCATCGCGATTCGCGATCATAGAAAATCAAAGTTTCTTTCTAAACAAGTACACCCGGCCATAACGAGAGCTGACGTCATCGGTACAAAACTCCATATAAGGGTGGACCTTACTAAGGCCCAAATTTTAAAATCACAATTGAATTTCTCTTAGACCAGATAACTGTGTTCGTTTTCAATGTTACCCCCCTAAGTTTCGCTCTATGGCCACTAACTTAGCTATCTCAACTCAAAACTAGTGTTAAGGTGGGAATGTCCCTTTAAGCACATACACAGGCAAATCAGTGGGGTTTACAGGCGCCACAACTACCAAGATTATTTGGCACCCATGCCACATCCTCTGAAGAACACCCGATACGTCAAAGCAAGATCCTGATGTCAACACTTGAACATATTTAGTATTTACTGGAAAGCCAGAAGGTATGTAAACTTAGTAGGCAGCCTACCGATTTGGTAAGGACACAAGCCATTCAACCTTGAAATCGCCTGACCAACGGATGACGTCACTGGCGGTAGCCGGCTCCTTCGTCGGCGTCGCGCTCACGCAGCAAACTTAGTCAGCCGCCAGTTACAGGTCGCTGTTTCGTACGGCCAGGGATTCACGAAGACGAGCGTGGTGTGAATTATCAGTGCCCATTAATTCCTAGCACATGCTTAATTGTATGATTATGCCCCAGTGAATTGCCTGATATGCTGTGAAACGCGCCGTGACATGCCGTGACTCTGCCTCCAGTGACGTCACATCAAGCTTCGGGCTCAAACGAGGCGGATATAGCGGTGTCACCCCCTGCGAGCCGCAGTCCGCACACAAATTTTGCGCAACACAAATCACTATCGCCCCGCTGGACCAGGGTAATAGAACAACGGGTAGAACAGTAAGAAATGTAACGCCCAATGAATTAGACAAGATGTAATTTTTCTGAGAATTGTTTTGTCTATTATAAATTAAAGGTATTGTTTGCTATCAATAACTTGTATTTCCATAGATTAAATCTGTATTGATTTAATTCAACTCCAGCAAATACACGAAGTAGTAGTCGAAGTAGTGTATACTTCAGTATCTGTAGTGGCATTTGGAAGCGGTCATTATTAATACCCTACGAAGTAGTAGTCAAAGTAGTGTATATTTCAGTACCAGTATTTGGATGATTCAGTACCATTTATTTGGAAACGGTCAGCGGTCGTTCTGACGTTTTTTAACCCCCAAGCCCATTTAACCCCTTTATGCCCAGAATATCGAAAAATGGTAAATAAAAAGTTGTAGCCTAGGCTTGTAGCTATCTAGTCCTGAAGTCGGATTTTAAATATATACCATAGGTTATGAGCCAGCCTCGTCTGAAAATCATCGATTTGACATGGGAACCCTATGGTGTAGTAGGTTTTTAACGCCCAAACGCCCGAGTGCTGCCAACCGTTACTGGTGGGGGCTGCGCTGAACGGCCTCTGTTTCGTACTTGCATATCTCATCGGAGCGAAGCGGTGCCACACTACCATCAAGGGCGGATCCAGCCGGCCATTTTTTTTTTTTTGGGGGGGGGGGGGCCAAACCGTTTTTTTTAGCGGACCTTACCTACCCCCAATTTCGAATTTCTTCCCGGATTTGGGCCACTTTATTTTGCAACCACACGATTTCGATTTTTTCCCCATTTTTTTTTAGGTTTTCGACCTTTTGGGATATCGAAAAAGGAAAGATGTCAGCTTGCAGTTTGTATTGTTCCGACATTGCCTTACACTGATAAAAACTATGTCAATTGTCAGCTGTACCCAGGGGCGTCGCCGATAATTTTTGAGTAGGGGGGTCGGCTGAAATGACGAAAAAAAAATGTACCCCAATTTGTTATGCGTGTATTTAAGCCTTTGCTGCATTTCTAATGTGGATTTGCATGTTATAGTAGGTACTTGTTATTTAGCGCCGCGAAGCGGCGCGATTTTTTTTTGCTCGGGTTTGCCTGATAAAACCCAGAAACATCGGCATTTTTAGCTTCTTAGCCTTGTAGAGGATAATAAGCTAAAAATGTTATTCATTCAATTCAGCGTTACGACGAAACGAAGACGATGACGATGGCTTCGTTATGACGATGGCCACTGATGTGACGCCGCGAAGCGGCGTGAACATTTTAATTTTAGGTCGTGGAAAACGCATTTTTAATATTTGAACCAGACCGTGAGTGGAGCCAAGCCTCAGGTAACCCCTTTTCCTGGTTGCACATCTCGGTATGATGCAAAATGTTGAAATGAAGGTAGTTTTTCATATACATTAGCCTCGGATAGTAAATCACGATGGCCGGTGGCAGTCTGCGCTCAATAGTACATATGATAATAATAACTGTAGTCTATATACATACCTATGTACCGAACTGTAACAAACAACTGGTAACGGTGCAAATGGTTTCAAAGTAGCAAGAGGCAGACCGACATTTCCGCGCATAAATGGTCCCTGTGGATCTGGAGGAGCCTGGGGGAGATGGCTTGGGGAGATAGTCCTGGCCTGGTCCCCACTATTAGCTCTTCGGGCCAACAAGTTGGGCACCGCTGGAACAGCTTCCGGTTGCCGAAGTCCGCGTCTTTGCGTTCGCGTCGCCTTTTTCGGAACTCGGCAGACAAGCTAAACATGTAGCCCGCTTTAAAGATAATATTTTATGAAGAGAGTTGGCCCTGGGGCCAGCAATTACCGCCAAGGAGAGCCTCTGCAAGACACTTAATGGAATTAATTTTCCAAATTTGTATATGCAATTGCGAAACTTGTGTCATGCCGCGAAGCGGCGCGAAATTTGTCAGTTTTTGACTGAGGCCAGCTTGATTTTGACTGCTGCAATTTTGGGATGCCCAGTACCGTTCTAAAAACGCAAATATAGCATGCATTAAATTTCACGTCTTGGGGGGGGGGGGCAAAACATAGTTTGGCCCCCCCTTAAACAGGCTTGGGGGGGCCATGGCCCCGTTCGCCCCCCCCCCCTGGATCCGCCCTTGGTCGTGGGTCTAGTTATTCCTTCGTCGACGACGAAATCATTATTTATGAACGTGTTCATTTTTTTTTCTTAAAATTTCACAGAACACGGAATTTTATTGTTTTTTATATGCGTTGAGGCTCATATTAGTTATTTATATATATTGTATTATTTTGTTTTGGGGGGCCAAAAGACATGTTGGCCCCCCTTCCAGGCTTTTGGGGCGGGGGGCCATGGCCGGATTGCCCCCCCCCCCTGGATCCGCCAGTGACTACCATTCTGTCTCCGTTGTAATTGAACAGCGTGTGGCGTTCACGTGCCGTTCCCCAGCCACCAGGCTGCGCACAGTGCTCATTATCGCTGTTATTGCGCGTGTTTTGTTCCGTGGACAAACGAACTCGTTGTATCGTTTGCTTATGTTCTTACCTGTGGGAGTATTTTAGAACTGCAGGATTATTTTGGAGCTGCAGGATTAACCGAAAATTGGTTTCCGCATTGGAATAACAACACTATTTATAATTGTGTTTTCCATTGGGAAATTTAATGATATCTTGGTGCGAGAATCATGACAGAGGTTATAATTTGCAAAGATGTGGTACCTACTTGTCTGTCTAATATTTGGCACCGATTACTCCACCGATGGTTATAGATTTGTCGCCGATTAGAATGGCAGAACGGTAAATTTTCCCAGCCCTGTATCACAGCGCTTTAGTACCTCGAGCAATAAGCGACGTCTTCCAACTTCAATTCCCACTCGCCAGAGGCAGGACATCACAGCGCTTTAGTGCCTCGAGCAACAAGCGACGTCTTCCAACTTCAGTTCCCACTCGCCAGAGGCAGGACATCACAGCGCTTTAGTACCTCGAGCAACAAGCGACGTCTTCCAACTTCAGTTCCCACTCGCCAGAGGCAGGACATCACAGCGCTTTAGTACCTCGAGCAACAATCGACGTCTTCCAACTTCAATTCCCACTCGCCAGAGGCAGGACATCACAGCGCTTTAGTACCTCGAGCAACAAGCGACGTCTTCCAACTTCAGTTCCCACCCGCCAGAGGGAGGACATCACAGCACTTTAGTACCTCGAGCAACAAGCGACGTCTTCCAACTTCAGTTTCCACCCGCCAGAGGGAGGACATCACAGCGCTTTAGTACCTCGAGCAACAAGCGACGTCTTCCAAATTCAGTTCCCACCTGCCAGAGGGAGGGATCAGTCTCCTCTCGGATGTCTTGAGATCGAAGTTTGCAGTTTTCCAAGAACCGGACTCGGATTGCATACGTTTACGCAATATGTTGTGCACAATTTATACAAGAGGCAAGGTTATCACACGATGTTCCGGCTATCCTGGCCCTTATGTCGCGCTGAAGAGGCAAACGGGCGCATTTCGTGAATATTCATAGCTAAGCATCTCCCTTAAAACTATCTAAGCGCATTTCATGTAGCCGCCGAGCATTCGAGCCCACGGAACGGCAGTATGGCCGTTCCGTGGCTGTACCGTATGGCCGGCAGTATGGCCGCCTCTAGGCTGTGTCTACCCCATTTAATTAGATAACAATCTGATGGTGCTGATATGTGGGTTGCACGTCTTTGTTTATAAATAGCCAGCATGTATTACAGGGAAATAATGACCTTTTGATTTTGTTAGCAACAATTTCTTTGGCTACCGTTGTGGTATTAAAATGATGTTATCAAAATTTACGAATTACATACAATTTATTACCTAATTCAAAGTTGGAAGTTTGGGAAATTGATGATCGGTATTTTCCCTCCACTATTGGAAAGCGACACATCTGGCGCTTTTGTATCAATCACGGACCCATCTGTTCAACGTTGTTGAATGGGCACTTCAAAACAAATCGCCGACACTAAATAGGTCGCCGTCGACGTGCATTGATGAGCTTCCGATTTAACTGCCAGTTCTGTAATGGTTGTTAATTGTAAAGGATGGGCGGGTATATAATCACAACAAGCAGAGCGCAAAATATATTTTCCACACCATTACGTAAACACGCAATACGGGAAAAGCCCGGAGTTTGATGGAAACCGAAAAGTTCTTGCAAGTATCGGTCGTTAAAAGTGCGGAACGCTTATCAAGATTAACTTGAAATATCTCCTGGAAGGAATTTTTATATGCAAAATGCAATGAATTTACATCATATTTTGGCCTCGTCTGTCGATTTCAAGTGCTAACTCCATTTGCGTGGAAAAAGTAATTATTTCCGTTTAACTCGCGCCCTGGAGGGGAGGACGAAATCCGCACACCCCTCCGGTTTTTCGAGGATAACGCAAAAACGGCGGCGCTGCACGCCGCAGTTTTTTTGCATACCTGTTCAGAAATTAACTACCCACTTTATGTACAATTCTTGACCTCGGGTCATCTCAGGTCAGGTCACCAGACCAGGTCACGTGATGACCACACCTCCAAAACGTTTGCAGTAGTACCGCAGCCACAGTTTTAAGCCGATCCGTTTGCAACTTGCAGGATTTCATAAGATCATAGATACCTACAATTTGTTCATCTCGGATTTCTAAGATCGATGACCTAAGGTCGGGTCAATTTCGTGACCGCCAACACTGGTTTGTCCATAACTATCGACATAATGAAGACAGAGAAGTAAATATGGTACCAATGTGTTTGTCTCGTCGAGGCACGTCTCCCAATATGCAATATGACCTACTTGGGTCACCACTTGACCTTGACCGGAGGTCAAATTTATCAGTTGACTTAACCTGGTCAACATGAATACGTTGTAGGCGAGCTATGGCATATTTGAGCATGATGAATATAAGTATGTGAATAAGTAACCTCTGCTCATGTTATATCTTAATTAAACTTGAAAACGGTATAAAAAATTACATTAATATATTTCGACTTGCGTCATCATCAGAATGTTCATCTCAACACCAAACAAAACAAAAACAATTCCCTGGTGCAAATGCGTGCGTCAATGCGCGAAGATCCTCACTATACAGTTATATACACGACATCCAATAAACAATCCACACAACACGACACAGTTGTCAGAAGGTTTGTCGGCGTTTGTCTACGGCGGAATTATTCGTAAACATGTAAGAGATATTGCGTACACTGTTCGTGATAAATTTTGGACACACTGATGCACGCTTGCATTCCAGAAGGAATCGAATTCGTTCGTTCGTTTTTGCTTGCTTTTCAGCATTGATTACGGTACGTACCAAAGCTTCACGGCGGTTAGAATCTTGGTCCAGACAACTGTGTCGTGTTGTGCGGATTGTTTATTGGATGTCGTGTATATAACTGTATAGTGAGGATCTTCGCGCATTGACGCACGCATTTGCACCAGGGAATTGTTTTTGTTTTGTTTGGTGTTGAGATGAACATTCTGATGATGACGCAAGTCGAAATATATTAATTTATTTTTTTATACCGTTTTCAAGTTTAATTAAGATATAACATGAGCAGAAGGTTACTTATTCACATACTTATATTCATCATGCTCAAATATGCCATAGCTCGCCTACAACAACTGGACCAAGATTCTAACCGCCGTGAAGCTTTGGTACGTACCGTAATCAATGCTGAAAAGCAAGCAAAAACGAACGAACGAATTCGATTCCTTCTGGAATGCAAGCGTGCATCAGTGTGTCCAAAATTTAGCACGAACAGTGTACGCAATATCTCTTACATGTTTACGAATAATTCCGCCGTAGACAAACGCCGACAAACCTTCTGACAACTGTGTCGTGTTGTGTGAATTGTTTATTGGATGTCGTGTATATAACTGTATAGTGAGGATCTTCGCGCATTGACGCACGCATTTGCACCAGGGAATTGTTTTTGTTTTGTTTGGTGTTGAGATGAACATTCTGATGATGACGCAAGTCGAAATATATTAATGTAATTTTTTTACCGTTTTCAAGTTTATTTAAGATATAACATGAGCAGAAGGTTACTTATTCACATACTAACATGAATATGGGTCGAAGTGCCTTGACGAGACAAAACGATGGTGTCAAACGTATTGCTTTATCTTTATTCGGTAAAAAGTTATTTGCGAAAACAGTTTTGCCAAAAATAGCCTTTTTGACATTTGATGATTTCTGGAGCCTAAACTATTGACCTGAGCTCAATTTTGAAGACATCAGGTGCGATTACATTTTTGCAAGAGCTTTCGATTGTTTTTCCCGTTTGTTCTTAGCTATTATAGTTCCCGAGATATTTGGGGGTGTTCGAAACGAAGTCCTAAAACTGGCAAATCTGACCTTTGATGACCTCTGGTGACCTCAATATTAACCTGACCTAAAACAAGGCTGAAATACTTTCGATAGAGCTTGTCTCGATCTATCTAATGCCGTTTTCTGCTTGTCGCCACGTTGCGTGGTTTTCGAGATCATAAGGGGGGGCGAAATCCGCCCCCCCCCTCCAGGGCGAGTATTTATCAGAGGCCCTTCAGGGCGCGTGTTAACCCTCGCCCTACGGGGAGGCTGACGCCCCCCCCTGAGGGTTTTCTTGAATAACTTTTTACACATGCGGCGCATCTTGCTGAACTTTTAGGTAGCTGAGTTTACAACAATTATACGTAAGCTGTAAAAATGTATTGGAAATTGGTTAAGTAGTTTGGGAGATAATCATATTTTGATGACGTCATGTTGGTGGAAAAACGATAAATATTTGCAAAATGGTAGAAAACAGAGTTTTAAAGGAAATTACAAACGCAACTCACCACAGATACAAAATGACATTCTCTTTAAAGTGGCAATCTCGGATTTTAAAAATGTTGGCCTTTTGACCCCTAAAATAAAATAAAAATTATTTGTTGGGAAAAATCCCACAAAATCAAAATTTTCAAAGATGTTAGCAAAACCGGATTATATGTGAGAGAACTGAGTATGGACAATACCCATACCAAATTTCAAAGCAATATTTTCATTTTTGACTGAGTGATGACTCCCTAAGTGTAAGAAACTGATGACGTCATTTTTGTAATCCCTTTTTTTACTTTTTTTTAAAAGATACGAACAAATAGTTACCTTTTCTGTATTTCTGAGCCAAAATTGGTCTAGGAACATGCCTTTTGATTTATATTTATCAATTTCTCATTTTTAGGTTTTCTGAAGAGCAAAATCGCTGTTCTGGACGTGGTAAATCCGAGGTCATTCACTTGACCTGGAAGGTCACCTGTTGACCAGAAACCTAAAAATCGCATACTGTTAGATTCCTCTCATGACAGGCAACATGCTGGTTCTTACTGCATTGCTGTAAGTTGCTTGGTTTGGAAGTTCACAGGGGGCCTGTCAGGCCCCCCCCCCCCCCCCCCCCGTAGGGCGAAGGTGAAAAAAGCTACCGTAGGGCGCGTAGCGCTCCCGTAGCGCAAAGCAACATATACAACATAACTACAACATAACTAGTAGAAGTTGATTTTCCATTGGTTCCGCAGTGCAGGAATATTTGTATCTTTGCACTCCGCTAAGGTTTAATGCACATTCAACGATAAAGTGAAATAATTAAATGATAAATAATCTTTGCATCTCTCTGAGACGGTCACGTGATATCATATGGTCACGTGAGTTCCGACGAAAAATCAAGTACTGAACTGAACTGGACTGAATCAACCTCTACTTAGAAAGTATATAATTCTTCATGTCTCCCTCGCGGAAGATGGAAAATCTTTTCCGCGCGTGTTTTTGAAAAACCTGGCTCCTTCGTCGCTCGGTTTATCAGTCACACGCTTGGAAAAGATATCCTTATCTTCCGCTCGGAGCCATGCACAATCCTTCAATCTTTTTTCAATCCCACCGGTTTCAGAGACCTCTCGTCTCCGTCATCGGGTAATGCAAATATAAACAAGACACTAAATCACACAGTTAAGCGCAGCTCCAACGATATTTTAAACAATTCAACGAAGGTCAACATATTTGAGAGACAAAATCACATCACGCAGTGTCATCTTTATCTATCTTCTGTTTACGCCCTCCTTGAGTAAGTCGATCCAGCCTTGGTATATTGTATATTTCCCGGCACTTCGGTTCATTTTTTGTTCCGTGCCAGCTTGAATATACATCGCCTCTTTTATTTCGCCTTCTCTTCTTTTCGCTTCAAAATCAAACTTCAAATCACACAAGACTCTGAAGCAACTGCTCGTGAAACCCAGAGATCGCATAGATACAATGCATAAGCCAGGACCGATCTATAAAATGTAATGTGACGGATGGCCACAAGTTTACATCGGAGAGCGCAAGAGAATGGTGACGTTAGGCAACACGAACACCAAAGAAGTATCAACTATCTTCGTCAAGGCAACATCGACATACAAACAGCAGAGGCAACAGCAGAGCATAGTTATGACACGGGACATACAATAAGATGGGATGGCACTTCGGTAATTGATTTTGAAGCGAAAAGAAGACAAAGAGAAATAAAAGAGGCGATTTATATTCAACCTGGCACGGAAGAAAAATGAACCGAAATGCTGGGCAATATACAATATACCAAGTCTGGATCGACTTACTCAAGGAGGGCGTAAACAGAAGATAGCTAAAGATGACACCGCGTGATGTGATTTTTTTCTTCTTCAAATATGCTTCGTTGAATTGGTTAAAATATCGTTGGAACTACGCTTAACTACATACTTTAATGGACGATCACCTGCAAAATATTTGTTATTGGACGAGTCAAAGGCGAGTTCAATAAGAAATCTTTCAGGCACGAGTCCATTAAATATTTGATCAAGCAACTGTTCGCCCGATCCAATAATCCAATAATTAATGGCCAAATATGGTATGATCCAATAACAAGAGTGTTATTGGATCCTGTAGAGTCCATTATCACTTCCGGTGTTTTTTTCCATGCAACGCATGCATTTATCGGTAAAATCTGTGTAACACGTGCTGAATAGGAAACGGTCTATCAGTTGCATGATAATGTGATTTAGTGTCTTGTTTTTCATATTTGAATTACCTGAAGCCAATTTCACAAAGCAAAAGTTTGTAATTACAAAGAATTTCTTTGTTATTACAAATAGTTTGTACATATGTTTGTAGTTTGGATTTCACAAAACCCCAGGGCAGTAAATCTCAATTTACTATTTACAAACTAGTTTACAAAGATATTGTTTGTAAAAATGTTTGCAATTGCACATGTTCTATTTCTCAAAGGTTGACGGAAGTGAGGAAATTTTTGCAATTGCAAACTTGTAACCAAATAATTCCAGTGGGTCAGGGGTTCTGAATTTCAGAAACTCCATTGATAGTTGACGTTGTTTGACTGTTCAGGTTATTTTCTTGGTGAGGTTGTTACGTTGCCGAGGTTGTTAGGGTAATGGTTTAGTTATGTCATAGGTATAGCTCATGGGCGGATCCAGGGAGCACAGGGGGCACGTTCCCTCGCCCCGAAACATCTGAGGAGGACCCTTTTTGGCGCGCACAGCGCGCCGAAAAAGGCCGACGAGACCGCGCGAAGCGCGGTATCATGGTCTCTCTAAGAGTCTGGAGACCACGCAAAGTGGTCTTTAGAGAGTTTAGCGCACTTCAGAGGCCCTTAAGGGCCAACAGGACCCTTTCCGAAAGACCAGAGGGCCCCATAAACGTTCAGAGGGCCCCTGTACAGGTCAGAGGGCCCCTGGCTAGACCAAAAGGGCCCCTGGGCGAGTCAGAAGAGCCCTGAACATGCCGAATGGCCCATAGCCAGCACAGAGGGGCCCCTGGGCAGGTCGGAGGGGCCCCTGAGCATGTCGGCAGGGCGACAAAGCAGTCAGCGCAGTTCCTTACCAGGTCGAAAGGGTCCCTGAGCAGGCTGGAGTGCCCCGGACAGACCCAGAGGGCCCCTGAGAAGTTGAAAGGGCCCCTGTGCAGGTCAGAGGGGCCTCTGACCAGACCGATCCGCCGCCGCCTATCCACAAGTCATGGATGGGGTGCCTCTGCACGTGCGCACGTGCGCACCTTTTTTGTATCTCAGGAACTACTTACCCGGTCGGGTTGAAATTTACCATACATTTATTTCGCGCTCGCTCGTTCATCGCCAACTACGGCGCCTTACTGGTTTGCTATCCGAGGCTAGTTAATGCATATGAAAAACTGCCTTCATTTCAATATTTTTCATCATACCGAGATGTGCAACCAGGAAAAGGGTTACCTGAGGCGTGGCTCCACTGGTCTCCACTGGTCTGGTTCCAATATTAAAATTTCGTTTTCCACGACCTAAAATTCCCATTTTCACGCCGCTTCGCGGCGTCAGATCGGTGGCCATCATCATAGAAAAACCATCGTCATCGTCTTCGGTTCGTCGTAACGCTGAATAGAATGAATAACATTTTTAGCTTATTATGATCTGTAAGGCCCATCGCCTATATTTCTGGGTTTTATCAGGGAAACCCGTAAAAAAATCACCGCTTGGCGGCGCTAAATAACAAGTACCTACTGTAACATGAAAATCCACATTACAAATGCTGCAAAGGCTTAAATACACGCAGACAAAAATGTGGTCACATTTTTTCCCGTCATTTCAGCCGAGCCACCACTCAAAAATTATCGGCGACGCCCCTGCATAGGGTCCTTTCAGGCCTATCAAGGGCCTTCTCAGACTGGTATGGGACTCTTTCAGGCCTGCCGAGGGCCCTCTTAGGCTTGTCAAGGGCTTTCTCATACCTGAAAATACACTCAGACCGACTGGAGGCTCTTTCAGACCTGCACAAATGTTCGGGCCCCTTTTCAGCTCGAGGGCCCCTTCACGTCTGATGTGCCCCCCGAAATGTTTGCCTGGATCTGCCCCTGGCATAGCTGCCAAAAAGTTATTTCCCGAGAGATTCGAACAGGGATCTCCAGCTTCGAAGTCCAGTCACAGTGCACCTTACCGATTGCGCTATGATGTGAGGGGCGCCTCCGCGCGGATAAATCACATGGCGATAGAATTGCAGCGGTCAACGATGTCTTGTGCAATGTGCGCTGTGCAGTGAACCTTCACCCTTCACGACGTAGGAAATCGGCTAGGTTAGGTAAAAAATAAATGGTCGAGAAATCCAACGATCTTTCTTTTGAGAGTAGTTCTGTTGTTATACTCCGCCACTCGTTGAATGGCCAAATTCTGTTTACTCTAATTGCTTACCAAGATGTATTTGTACGATCAGAGTTTGCATTCCGATGAAATGTTAATTCAAAGTAATTCTCCCTATAACTAATTTTATTTTGAATAAACAAATACACCACAATGTAAATATTTGTTAAATCAATTTGTTAACAATCAAATTATTTGTCATTAGCATCAAGTTTAATACAAACGTTCTTGACTTCAAGGTTTCTGCTGTACTAACATTTGTGTTTACAATTTTCTTTACAATCGGTAATTCAGAGGTGGTGAATGTTTGTGAAATGTCTTTTTGTGAGGTTTGCAATATTTTCTTGCGTTTGTAATCGCAAACATGTGTAATTACCAGTTTCTTTGTGAAATTGGCCTCAGATGACGGAGACGAGG
>JAXIVJ010006956.1:0-25000 GCA_036785665.1 Chirona hameri
CCAGTGGACCAGTGACCAGTGACCAGTGACCAGTGACAACGTCCAGACCGCAGACATCAAAGCCAGTGCAGTGCTCGCTTGCTACTGCAAAGCGAAGATTTCGCAGGCTAATATTGTTTAGCTGTGCTGACCATTGCCCGTCACGTCACAGTCACGTTATCGTTCATTTCCGTTCCGGTGGGAGCGTCCTGTGCATTTTGTATAGGGGTGATATGACCTTTCACGATATATACCTCCCGTCTTCCACGCCGTCGAGTGGGGAGTGCGGTTTTGCGCGCTTAGAGCATGCTTCTTCAAATTATAATCAAATGTATAGTCCGTCCGTCCGTTCCCGTCCCGTTCCGTCCCGTTCCCGTCCCGTTCCCGTCCCGTTCCTCGTCCCGTTCCCGTCCCGTCCGTTGCCGTCTGCCGTTGCCAGTTGCCGTTGCCCGTTGCCGTTGCCGTTGCCGTTGGACCGTCCCGTTCCGCCGTTCCCGTCCCGTTCCCGTCCCGTTCCCGTCCCGTTCCTGTCCGTCCGTCCCGTTCCGTCCCGTATCCCGTCCCGTTCCCGTCCCGTTCCCGTCCCGCTCCCGTCCCGTTCCCGTCCCGTTCCCGTCCCGTTCCAGTCCCGTTCCCGTCCCGTTCCCGTCCGTTCCCCGTCCCGTTCCCTTCCCGTTCCCGTCCCGTTCCCGTCCCGTTCCCGTCCCGTTCCGTTCCGTCCCGTTCCCGTCCGTTCCCGTCCCATTCCGTCCCGCTCCGTCCTCGTTCCCGTCCCGTTCCCGTCCCAGTTCCCGTCCAGTTCCGTTCCCGTCCAGTTCCCTGCATCTGTTCTTGTTTCCTTCCGGATGGTCAGTGGGATGGTACCGGTACCTATCAAATAAATGTATGAGACAACCCAACTAAAACTACCATGCACGTATCTTCGATTACCTATCAAAACTGGAGGTTGTTATTTGGCTTCTGTAGTCGCTCGTTTTCATCCGTTGTAATGAAAGGATAGGCTAGTGTCGTAGTATAGCACGGCCGTATGATCCTATATATGGAGTTAATCATTCGGCTTAGAAGCGGTGGCGGACTCGCCAGACCGCATTAGAAACCAGCACTGCACCAGGGCTGAGTGATTTTCAAACCCAGCACACATAACCTCGATGTCCACTGCAACTGAGTAAATTGATTGAATTATTATAAGCTGGTTTGATGGCAACTACATTCACCCTCCAGTAAATGGAATTGTTTCACAGATACAGTGTATTCATAGTAATTTTAGCATTGTCAGGTTACTTCACTGGCAGGATGCAAAGTTTCAAATTACCCCCAATTTAGATCAAGGTATGATTAAGGCATTCAATGTGTTCACTGTCCATGCATGCTCTAAAAGAACCGCGAAGCAAGTCGATCTCGGCCTAGATAATTATAAGGTATGCAAACCTAGTATCGTTAGTCCCAGAAAACACAGGTCCACTTCCTTTCTGCATATAATTATAGAAATTCAGTAAATGGTAAAATATAAATATACACATCCACTTAGAAACTCAATGTTTTACTTCTTAGCAGCAGTGTTAAGAACCAATGGCAATGCCGCTGGTGTACAAAAAGTGAAAACAAAAATAGGCATGTAAATAATATTTTGAGCGTTTGTCGGAACGCAGTGAAAATGCTGGAATCATTTCGTAAGCCAGAACCATCAAAAAGCTTTTGTTCTGAACATATTTCAAAAGTTTTGGTTACAAACAGCCCCAGCAACCTAAACAAACTAGGAAATGGAAGAAAAGTGACAAAACACGTTCTCCTGGTTGCGTGCAGAGGGTAGGGGAAGCCTACCCTCAGGGGCTCAGAGCTGTAACAATTCGCTGCGGACTTCGGTCCAAGAGCTTGGCTGCAGCAATAATATGGTGTAGAGACTCGTAATAATTTATGCAGGGGCGGATCCAGCCGCTCAGTTTGGGTGGGGGGATAGCCTTCAGATACCCAAATTTATTTGCAAAGACTCATAAGACACAAAAATATGGTTTGAACAGCATGACGTCGAGAGCCGATGACTGACAACACCTGTTTTTGAGGCGGCCGTGTCATAACTGTACAACACAAACGGTAGGATGTAAAAAAACGGCCAATCATATATATAAACTACTTTATTGACTTGAAATATGCTGACGCAAGTTCTAAAGATGATATTAAACGGACATCGAAATTAAAGTGTTATTTCTTTACCAAAAGGTAGGAATGAGCCTGCTTCAAACGAGGACGTTTGGCGTCTCAGTTACCTTTTTGTCACAGATCTCCGTGTAAATGCGCGGCACGCTGGCCTGTTGTTTACCGGGTCAGGCTTGTAACCTAATTTCACTTATGTTACATAGGAATAGGATCATAAGGCGACCAAATGAACCGTGTGCGTAAATCTGGATAACCATAACGTGGTATATCACCTCCAGAAAATACGGTTATACATTTAGCGTTCGTACGATCCTCTTCCTTTTTTATAAAGGAATTGACGACCCACTTGGTCGCCAGCTCTTATGGAGCGCCAGCGAACACATTGGTCATATTAGGGCCCAGGGGCCATAGTTCTACCGGGGTTCGAAACCCGGACTCCCCACGTGAGAGCCAGACGTCTTAAAGGGATTATACGTATTTTCCCCAGAATATTTGAGTTACATAGTAAAACGTACTTATAAAGGTGGTAGAAATCCCACGGTAGCCACATTTTCCCCTGGAAATGACCTCTTCTGCACGTAAGGACATTTCAAAGTGCGCGGTGATGCCACCACGTACTTTCTGCAGGACTGGCTGAGGCAGAGCCTGTCATCTCTTTTATGCTAATAAAAACACTTCACTTATGGCATATTTCCGGTAAAATAAGCAATATTTGACAAATAAACTTGTTTTGTTCCAACGACAGCAGCAGTTACCTAGTTTTTCCCATAACATTATACATTCTTCATGAAGTTTCATGCCAAAATAAAAGGATACGCCACTACCAAATTCTCAAGGCTTCCGGCCAGAGATAAGAAAACCGCAAAACCTGAACGAACAGTGTGTAGAAATAAAGAGTCCCGTAAGTTTGGAATTGCATAATCATTTTGTGATCCAGTGTAGGACTTGCAGATAATTCAAAACTCTAAAAATATAAGATTCAGATTCTAAGATAAAAGTGGTGGACAGTAATGCCGATCAAGTACTCGTTATCTGATACAAGTCTCGAAAAACGCCGAAGTTGTAACGCTGATAATTGCTGAAATAATGGACTAAATGAGCAATGCGGGCCCTGTTATATGTCTTAAACGTGTTTGCAGCTCATACAACTGCAAAGAGTGCATTTCCTTTCAGGACAGAAACCCGTATCATCCTTTAACCACTCGGCTATTCGCCCCCTTAGCGTTCGTACGATAATTTAAATAAAGTGCTTAGTCACTAAATTAGCAAAATACGACGGACTTGTAACACATACACGGAGCTACGCTACCATCACGAATATGAGCCTCTCCGCGATCTGGATGTCACTTACTGCCACGTCGTCACCAAGAGTCGTAAGTGATTCAAATGCTCGAAGGTGAAAACGATGATCATTAGAACGTTAGCCCTTTAAATGGAGATAATCACCTTTTGATTTAGTTAGAAACAACTTATTTGGCTACCGTTATGGTATTAAAATGTTGTGATCTAAATTTAAGAATTAAATAAAATGATTCCCTAATTCAAAGTTGGAAGTTTGGGAAAATTAATGATCGGTATCTTCCCTCCACTATTGGAAAGCGCAACATCTGGCGCTTTTGTATCAATCTGTTCAACGTTGTTGAATGGGCACTTGTAAACAAATCGCCGACTCTAAATAGGTCGCCGTAGTTTAGCTTGGCACCGGCCGGCCGGTGCCAAGCTAAACTGCCGATTTTAATGCAACTTTCCAAATGATTGTTGATTGTTCATAAAATGTTGGCACATATTCGCAAAAGATAGAGTGCAGGAAACATATTGCATACCTGCATGGTAAAGAACAATGCGTAGGGAGGGTAATTTACTTAATTCGTTATCGAGTACTTGCTGAGTACCGACCGATATAAGCGTGGATCGCTTATCAGTAGGAAACTGCCAATATCTTTCGGTAGGAATGTTTATATGCAAAATGTTATTAACTTACATCATATTTTGGCCTCGTCTATCGATTTCAGGTACTAGCTCCATTTGTGTGGGAAAAGGTGATTATCTTCCGGGGTGATTAACAAAACTGAATATCTCACTGGACATCTAAGCTAGGAATATCTTTATGAAAATACGAAATACAACCAGATCTAAAACGTTATCCTCAGCGAAAGTATATATGAATATGTTTGTGTGCAATATTCAACGAAGCAGTTTGCATGAAACTGTTCGCACCACAACTGTCACAGCCGTCACTGGCCGGAGGGGCGCCGTCACTGGCCGGAGGGGCGTCGTCATTGGCCGGAGGGGCGCCGTCACTGGCCGGAGGGGCGCCGTCACTGGCCGGAGGAGCGCCGTCACTAGCCGGAGGGCCGCCGTCACTAGCCGGAGGGGCGCCGTCACTGGCCGCAAGAGTGCCGTCACTGTAAGAGGGCATTGTGTGCATGTCTAGTGTATGATAACGCTGATGTTTGAAGGCATCAGGTGTCTCCTGAGGCGCGTAATGTGTCACTCCTGGTGCACCTGCGGCGCCCAGAATGCGCCTTCGGCGCAAAACTAGTCATCCATGCGCCTTCGGCGCAGGGGCGCCAATTTGCATAGGGGGAAGGGGGGCTGCAAGTCGTTGCCCCCCCCCCCCCCTTGGATCCGCCCCTCGTGTGGACGTAGACAGCAGGCGGTCCTGGATGAAGGATCATGTATGGTCTGAGCAGATGCACCGATCGCGCTGGCTCAGCTGAGAGATGTGCAGAATTGGCGGCTCGATCGCTTATGTAGGTACAGTGTGTTTCGGTGTGTGTCTGTGTGTGGATTGGCGGAGTGAAGGTGGGAGTGGGGGTGGGGGGTAAAGACGTCGCGACGGCTGTGCGCCAGTGCGTGACACTACTGCTTAGCTACCCAGAATCACGTCGGCTGCACATATGGCTTTGCGGTACCCGACCCGACTTGGAGTGCTTGTTATCTGTGATCCTCTGTTCTGTAGGTATTATAGCAGCGACGTGCAAGAAAAACATTGCGCCAAATGATTGATTTTCATGTAATATGTTAAGTTTCTAGAAGTTAAAAGCGAAGAAGAAGTGTTTTCTTATTTGATGAACTCATTCCCTCAAGTACAGCGGTGACCGAAATTACCTTTTTAGGTGGCAGCACCATCGATAGCAAGATTTTCCGTATGAAAGGTAAATCGTCCGTGCCTCACGAATTCGGATTTTTATGAAAAAAATATTGGTAGGGCTGGTGTTTTGATGTGCTAGCTCCATGGAATTTCTTTGTCGAACTTGAATTTGTGACTGATGACACACCCTACTATAATACTTATACTTGGGAAGCCATAAATCAGTCAAAAATGAAGATATTGCTTTGAAATTTGGCTTGGAGATCGTCAATACTTGGTTCTCTAATATATCTTCCGGTTTTTTTATATATTTTTTTAATACTTCTGTGGAAATGTATCAACAACAAAAAAAATCATACTTTAGAATTTTGGGGGTCCAAAAAAAAATGAAAATCTGAGATAGCCATTAGGAAGAAAATGTTATTTACTTTTGTATGTCTTTTATTTGTGGTTTGCATTAAAACTCTATGTTTTACGATTTTACAAACATTTAACGTTTTTCCACCAAAAATGGCATGACATGACGTCACCAAAACATCATTATCTTCCAAATTACTTGACCAATTTCAATAAAATTGAGTCAGAAGACGTAGAATAAATGACGAATAAGGTACCGAAAGTTTTACTTTGATAACTTTCATTGTGTTCAAGTTATTGAGAAAATCCGGGAAGGAGGGTAAAATCCCCCCCCCCCCCCCCCCCCCCCCTCAGCGCCGCGCGGGTTAAGCTCTCCCACGCAGTCCAAAAGAGGTGATGGCCACGTTATGGACCATTTCATGTTTCGCTCCCAAGCCATGCCGTGCCACCTTGGAAGCAGCCCGGCGCAGCGTTACTCTGCTTTGGACGCGAACGTGGCCATAGGTTCCCGGAAGCAGTCAATAAAGCGCTGTGATGCCTAGTGTCATACAAAAGGACATTGAACACACTGCATGTTGATGTTTGTCCTTGGTTGTATACATTAACCAATCATTAACTAAACTATTTGTATTCGCCGGTTTCGCCTTAGGTACGTGCTTATTTCAGCCTGTTTCAGTACTTACCGGTAAGGAGTAGAAATGTCCAGAAAACCAGCATCTTGGCAGTGATATGTTACAGCCGGTGACTGGAGGATTCCGTTACAATGCGGAGGTAATCACAGAATGCTCCCGCGCTGTGTGGCCATATGTAGATGGAGTCTCCTGAAAAGATACGTCCACATCAGCATACTACTCCTGGTTTCCGTGAGTATCTGGCAAATACGTCACGTTCGTTAGCAGCTGAGCTGACCTGACCAAGTTATTGCTTATTTTCACCCCGCTAATCTTGTTTGTCTGGCTGCCTGCCTGCCTGCCTGCCTGCCTGCCTGCCTGCCTGCCTGCCTGCCTGCCTGCCTGCCTGCCTGTATGTCTATGTATCTGGTACCTGGTATCTGGCTGGCTGGCTGGCTGGCTGGCTGGTTAGCATCTACTTGTAGGCATGTATGTCTGTTCATCTACTGGTATCGACTGGCGCTGACGCAATTATACGCTATGATAACGGAACGCCTCGTTTGTACCTTCCAGCCTAGCAAAGACCCCCCCCCCCCGCCCCCACACCCACCCCCACGCCCCCATAGGTTTATTCACTTCAAATACCGCTCGTTTATGGCAAGCATTCGGCTTACCGTGACCCGTAGCGTATAAGCCGGAACGGTAGCATCATTACCGTCGGCTAACGCCCTTCATGCGCCGGTAAATAGGGTGAGCGACGAGCGAAGCAATACGATCAGCATGCTGACCCGCACAAAGGGCAATCAGGCGATCCGAGCCGTAACTGTGGCCTCTTCCTGGATAGGGAATACTCGATATGTGTGCTGCTGAAGTCCACAGGTGATTCGTACAAAGAAGTGTTTGCGGGCCGTGACCTATACGTACGGATAGTTTTGCAGTCTACCTAGTCTTGACGACGACGACGACGACGACGACGACGACGACGACGACGACGACGACGACGACGACGACGACGACGACGACGACGACGACGACGACGACGACGACGACGACGACGACGACGACGACGACGACGACGACGACGACGACGACGACGACGACGACGACGACGACGACGACGACGACGACGACGACGACGACGACGACGACGACGACGACGACGACGACGACGACGACGACGACGACGACGACGACGACGACGACGACGACGACGACGACGACGACGACGACGACGACGACGACGACGACGACGACGACGACGACGACGACGACGACGACGACGACGACGACGACGACGACGACGATGACGATGACGATGACGATGACGATGACGATGACGATGATGATGATGATGATGATGATGATGATGATGATGATGATGATGATGATGATGATGATGATGATGATGATGATGATGATGATGATGATGATGATGATGATGATGATGATGATGATGATGATGAGCTGTGTATAATCCTGAATGTTTGTTGCCATGTGCATGATCAATACATAATGGTGTTGTAAAACATTAACATAACCACGTGTATGCAATGATGCAGTGCTGCTGGCACGAATTCGGGAGCGCATTTAACAACTTCTCTGGTGAGAGAAAAGAATCTCACATCCCCACCTCGTTGATGTGGTGTGCGTTCATCTGCAGCTGTCGTGTAACTTCTAACATTAGGAAGCGACTCAGAGAGTAACTCAGCTGCGGCCACCTTAAAACCGGCTCCAAGCATCCTGAGATTAAATGTTGGTGCGGTGATACATAAGTTTATGGTTGCTCTGTTTGGTGCCTGCCATTGCTACAATTAGTCAATGGTATGAAAATGATGGGCAATGTATCTTTCGGTATCACTGGTTGTAACAGATGCAGTTGCAGTTAATACCCGAGGCCAGATTTTCCCATTATTTGTATATGATCACATCACACACTGACGCAACATATAGAACACATATCCATTTGGCCACGAAATACAGGGAATATTGTGGTCAATGATACTGCAAAGCAGAGTACTGTTGTCATTAGTTAACGCATTATCCTATATGTCAAGCATAGGTCATACATTTAATAGCTTCACCTTAGATGAATAGAGCTTATTTGCTCTAAACCTCATGGATGATGAGCATTCGATTTCACCAAGGAGCACATAAAGATCAAAGTGCAGCATGCTATGCGCTTCTGCTCCTTACGGTGATGGCATCCAGCCCCCGAGGTCAAGAACCGCCTTTCAAACATAGGCGAGCCCATGAGACAGCTTTTGGTGAAGTGCAGAGGGCCTGAGGGAAACGTTATACGTGGTCAAACAACAAGCAGCCATTCAGAATAGCGTTGCTGTTGCCAGGAAGAGTAGATATTTGATGGTTGAAATCATGTGACATCGTTGCTACCAGGTCAGGGCGAACGTGGCATTTTAATTAGACAAGATCCGTGTTTCGTGTTCATCACCTATGTGTTCAGACTTTACGTCGCAGGTTTACTTGATCTTGATTTAGGGCGTTGTTTTGGGGCGCATCAACAGCGGCCATTTGGCTTTCATGACCGACGATATCTGGCCTCCATGGAGTGGATATCGTGAACACGATATCTGGCCTCCATGGAGTGGATATCGTGAACACGATATCTGGCCTCCATGGAGTGGATATCGTGAACACGATATCTGGTCTCCATGGAGTGGATATCGTGAACACGATATCTGGTCTCTATGGAGCGGATATCGTGAACACGATATCTGGTCTCCATGGAGTGGATATCGTGAACACGATATCTGGTCTCCATGGAGTGGATATCGTGAACACGATATCTGGCCTCCATGGAGTGGATATCGTGAACACGATATCTGGTCTCCATGGAGTGGATATCGTGAACACGATATCTGGTCTCCATGGAGTGGATATCGTGAACACGATATCTGGCCTCCATGGAGTGGATATCGTGAACACGATATCTGGCCTCCATGGAGTGGATATCGTGAACACGATATCTGGCCTCCATGGAGTGGATATCGTGAACACGATATCTGGTCTCCATGGAGTGGATATCGTGAACACGATATCTGGTCTCTATGGAGTAGATATCGTGAACACGATATCTGGTCTCCATGGAGTGGATATCGTGAACACGATATCTGGCCTCCATGGAGTGGATATCGTGAACACGATATCTGGCCTCCATGGAGTGGATATCGTGAACACGATATCTGGTCTCCATGGAGTGGATATCGTGAACACGATATCTGGTCTCTATGGAGTAGATATCGTGAACACGATATCTGGTCTCCATGGAGTGGATATCGTGAACACGATATCTGGTCTCTATGGAGTGGATATCGTGAACACGATATCTGGTCTCCATGGAGTGGATATCGTGAACACGATATCTGGTCTCCATGGAGTGGATATCGTGAACACGATATCTGGTCTCCATGGAGTGGATATCGTGAACACGATATCTGGTCTCCATGGAGTGGATATCGTGAACACGATATCTGGTCTCCATGGAGTGGATATCGTGAACACGATATCTGGTCTCCATGGAGTGGATATCGTTAACACGATATCTGGTCTCCATGGAGTGGATATCGTGAACACGATATCTGGTCTCCATGGAGTGGATATCGTGAACACGATATCTGGTCTCCATGGAGTGGATATCGTGAACACGATATCTGGTCTCCATGGAGTGGATATCGTGAACACGATATCTGGTCTCCATGGAGTGGATATCGTGAACACGATATCTGGTCTCCATGGAGTGGATATCGTGAACACGATATCTGGTCTCCATGGAGTGGATATCGTGAACACGATATCTGGCCTCCATGGAGTGGATATCGTGAACACGATATCTGGTCTCCATGGAGTGGATATCGTGAACACGATATCTGGTCTCCATGGAGTGGATATCGTGAACACGATATCGGGTCTCCATGGAGTGGATATCGTGAACACGATATCTGGTCTCCATGGAGTGGATATCGTGAACACGATATCTGGTCTCTATGGAGTGGATATCGTGAACACGATATCTGGCCTCCATGGAGTGGATATCGTGAACACGATATCTGGTCTCCATGGAGTGGATATCGTGAACACGATATCTGGTCTCCATGGAGTGGATATCGTGAACACGATATCTGGTCTCCATGGAGTGGATATCGTGAACACGATATCTGGTCTCCATGGAGTGGATATCGTGAACACGATATCTGGTCTCCATGGAGTGGATATCGTGAACAACCCGACGGCTATGTCGCATGTGTACTTATAGGCAACACAAGCTGGTAAGCATTTTGAGTTACTATGTAGTCAATTTGTTGCAAATGCTGTCTTAGGCTGCTTAACAATTAATCAAAACTCCAGTCTCCAAACTACTTCCAAGATCCACGAGCCTGACAAACTTTATGTACCTGAAAATGCACAGTTCTTCTAAATGTCGATCGAAGGCAGGTGTCGAACAAAGCCTTAATATCGATCCAAAGCAGGTGTCAAACAAAGCTTTATTAGCATGCTGCTAATAGCTCGCCGGCAATAGCTCGCGAGGTCAGTACTAGAACTAAAACGAAAAATTGCAATAACAATAATAAATAACCTTATTCTCATAATGCCGAAAAATATTTGTAAAAGACAGTCAAATTAGGGAGCTTTCGGTTTGCACCTTCATCAGCCATAAAAATGTTGGTTTGTTTGTTCATAAAAATGTTTTAATTATTGAGCTATAGACCGCCGCTGATTGGCTGACAGAGTGGGATTGGCTGAAAAAGTCGCTGTCAGCCAATCAGCGGCGGCACTAGCCTAGACCCCATTTTGCAAACTAGAAATGTAATTGTTTAAAAACGATTACGTTTTGGGGAAAATTACCTAAGTATTTTCAACATTTCAATAACGGCCAAAGATAATGGCTATCTCAGTTCAAAACCAATACAAAGATGAAACATTCCCTTTAACACGATCGTGTAGAAACACTCCATGATGGTCCAACTTCGATGCATTATGGGCTGCTTTTATTCGCTCGGTTTCCCTGGGATGATTCTGTTGAGGATACTGTTAATAATACCTGGTACATTTATAGCAGCACGATTGATACTTTATTTCATATTGATGGGATATTAAGTATAACAATGGCACTAAGGCTCGGCAAGGAATACATAAAATACAATAAAATAAAACCTACTCGTAGTAAACGAGGGAAAATGTTGAGTAATTGTCTGTACAAATATCCTGGGAGACTTGGTTTTTCACTTGGAAGTATCTACAAATGTTTTACTTTGATTGCACGTTAAAGTGTTCCTTGAACAGATAATACTCTGGTCAATACTTACCAAGGTACTTTTACCACTGTGGAGCTGTTTGATTCGCTCTTGACGTCGGGCTATTCCTAAAATAAGATATCGATTTCTTATTTCCCTCTGGAATACCAGCCACGTGCAAAAGTACTCTGGTCAATACTTACCACGATATTTTTACCACTGTGGAGCTGTTTGATTCGCTCTTGATGTCGGGCTATTCCCAAAATAAGATATCGATTTCTTAATTCCCTCTGGAATACGAGCCACGTGCAAAAGTACTCTGGCCAATACTTACCACGATATTTTTACCACTGTGGAGCTGTTTGATTCGCTCTTGACGTCGGGCTATTCCTAAAATAAGATATCGATTTCTTAATTCCCTCTGGAATACCAGCCACGTGCAAAAGAGGATGGTCATTGTGAATGAATATGACATTTACTATCAAAGTTACATGATGTAGCGACCAAACCTGGTGCGCGTATCGTATTATGGCAAGGGATCAATTATATGAATTATGCAATGTAATGCAAATTACCCATCCTTATCGACAGGCTTACACGTGGGAAAATGTTCAAACATTATTATTTACGTGCACACATTTCTGAGCTGCGTTAACTATTCAACTCAGCTGGAATGTGGAATGAAATTTTATTTCACACTATATACAAGCCTGCAATATTTTCGGGGATTTAACCCTCGCCCTACGGGAGCTTTTTTCACCTTCGCCCTACCCTCGCCCTTCGCCTGACAGCCCCCCCCCCCCCCTGTTAACTTCCAAACCAAGCATCTTAGAGCAATGCGGTAAGAACCAGCATGTTGCCTGTCATGAGAGGAATCTAACAGTATGCGATTTGTAGGTTTCAGGTTCGTGAGTGACCTTCCAGGTCAAGTGAAGGACCTCGGATTTACCACATCCAGAACAGCGATTTTGCTCTTCAGAAAACCTCAAAATTAGAAATTGATAAATGTAATTAAAAAGGCATGTTCCTAGACCATTTTTGGCTCAGAAATACAGAAAAGGTAATTATTTGTTCGTATCTTGTCAAAAAAAGTATAAAAAGTTATAAAAAATGACGCCATCAGTTGCTTACACTTAGGGAGTCATCACTTAGTCAAAAATGCAGATATTGCTTTGAAATTTGGTATGGGTATTTACCATACTCAGTTCTCTCACATATATTCCGGTTTTTATAACATCTTCGAAAATTGTGATTTGTGGGGATTTTTCCAAAAACAAAAACAGTTTTTTTTATTTCAGGGGTCAAAAAACCCAAATTTTGCAAATTCGAGACTGCCATTTTTAAGAGAATGCCATGTTGTATCTTTGGTGAATTGCGTTTGCAATTTTCTTTAAAAAACTGTTTTCTACCATTTTTCAAATATTTATCTTTTTCCACCAACATGACGTCATCAAAACATGGTTATCTCCCAAACTACTTACCTTATTTCAACGAAATTTGTAGAGCATGCGTATAATTGTCGTTAACCCAGCTTCCGAAAATGTCAGCAAGATGCGCCGCATGTATAAAAAGTTATTCAAGAAAAACCTCAGGGGCGGGCCTGTCAGACCCCCCCCCCCCCGTAGGGCGAGGGTTAATATACCAAATTTAAAGTCCTACACCCTAACCGGCTGCGTAAGGGCGCGTATGCTTCCAGCAGCGACCTATTGAACGCTGACTCACTGGATGATGTATGTGCACATACAATGTACACGAAAATAGCCCAATAATCTCAGGATTCGGTATTGTATTTACCGATCCCCCCCCCCCCCCCGACACCGTTGCACTTTGGTGCACAATTCGATCCAGCTGCATATTTGATGACGTCATCTCTCTGCAATGCGGTGGCCAGGACAGGGTGGTGCGGGGAGGGTCCGGCGTGTGTCATACCGCAGAACCAACCACGAGCCGCCCACGTCCAATCAATGAGCGCCGAACAAGGCTGGAATGTCGAGTTTCGCGACGGGCCCGGCAGCGGCGGCTGACTCCCGAGCAGACGATCCCGTGCGGCTGTGGGGGGGGGGGGCAGGGGGGGGGGGGGTGCGAGGCGGGGCGGAACAGGATTAGGGATCGAGAGAACGAGAGGTTCGGCTCGATTGGAAGCGGCGGCGGTACGGTTAGGTGCGCAGAGTAGGTCAAGGTCAGGTGCAGAGTTGAAGTAGTGCGGAGTTCGTAGTGGTTGCTAGTTAGTATATCGTGTATCCAAAGTTGTACTGGGAAGGTAATAAATCCAGCATTAAGACCCACTTTGTGCTGAATTACAGTCTTGTTATGTGACAAAGACTGTGTTATTATGCGATTTATGTTACAAGGTTTTGGAATGATTCGATAGTGGTCATTAGCAGGTTTCAAAAGCTAATGCTAACCCTGAACCACGACTTTCTGAAACGAAAATTAATGGTTTGTGATTTTTGCCTCGTCAGACATATTACGATTGTATCAGATTGCTTATGCTTTTCGCTTTAACACAGTTGTAATCCCATTCCATTTCCCATGTACAAATATAAGGCTTTAATAGTCGTTTGACCCATATAACATATTCCTTAGCACTCCTAGACCTCTGGATGAAGTATTTGGTGTTTACATCTGAGGCCAATTTCACAAAGCAAACAAGTTTGTAATTGCAAAGAATTTCTTTGTTATTACAAATAATTTGTACACATGTTTGCAATTTGGATTTCACAAAACTGCAAGGCAGTAAATCTCAATTTACTATTTACAAACTAGTTTACAAAGATATTGCTTGTAGAAATGTTTGCAATTACACGTGTTATATTTCTCGAAGGTTGACGGAAGTGAGGAAATGTTTGTAATTTCAAACTTGTAATTTGAGTGGGTCAGAGGTTCTGAATTTAAGAAACTGCATTGATAGTTGACGTTGTTTTGCTGTTGAGGTTATTTTCTTGGTGAGGTTGTTACGTTACCGAAGTTGTTGGATAATGGTTTAGTTTATGCATAGGTATAGCTGCCGAAAATTTTATTTTATACCATATGCCATAACGTATGTTTCCAACATTGGCACGTTTTTCTGGTATCAGCTTTCGGCCCGCTGAAATTTACAACAGGAAGCAATGTGGTATCTCTTTTCGACCCCAGGCCATTTCAGCGATACCAGACGTAAGCCAGAGCTATATTTATAAATTCCTCAATGATTTCATTGACGTTTGAATCCATATCGAATCCCAAATATTTTTGGGAAAAATGTCATAAATGCCATAAATATTTTGAATGAACAAGTTTACCTAAAAACGGCAAATGGTAAAATAAATAGAGCGCTCGGGCGTTATATTTTCCACGGAATCTCGGTCTCCTGTTGATTTTTTCCCTCGGTGCTTTCGCGCCTCGGGTAAAAAATCAACAGGGAGACCTCAAGATATTATACCGCCCTCATGCACTATTTTATATTCCCGAGAGATGCGAACAGGGATCTCCAGCTTTGAAGTTCCGTGCACCGTACCGATTGCGCTATGTGAGGGGCGCCTCCGCGCGGAGAAACCTCATGGCGATAGAATTGCAGAGGTCAACGATGTCTTGTGCAGTGAACCTTCACACTTTACGCCGTAGGAAATCGGCTAGGTTATGTGAAAAAAATGGTCGAGAAAATTCAACGATCTTTCTTTTGAGAGTAGTTTTGTTGTTATGCTCCGCCACCCGGTGAATGGGCAAATCCTGCTTACCATTATTTATTTTTACGGTCAGTCTGCATTCCGATAAAATGTGAATTAAAATATAATCATCACTATAACTAATGTTATTTTGAACATAAAAAACACAATGTAAATATTTGTTAAATAAAATTGCTAACAATAAAATAATTGTGCATTAGCATATAGCTAATGCAAATGTGCTTGATTACAAACTTTTCTGCTAACTAACATTTTTTGTTTACAATCTTCTTTATAATTGGTAATTCAGAGGTGGTGAATGTTTGTGAAATAGTTTTTGTGAGGTTTGCAATATTTTCTTGCTTTTGTAATTGCAAACATTTGTAATTACTAACTTCTTTGTGAAATTGGCCTATGGTCGCAAATAACCCTATCCACGCTTTCCCCAGCATTCGTTACTTAGACTTCTTTATATCAGACACTAGGAGCTTCAGTTGCACGATATTTTTAGAGTGATGAACAATACTTTAGCCATCGCCATTAGTCTGAATCTAAAGAATATGCACTGAAGATTATATATATTTACATACTACAAGTACTAATGTATGTACAAGTATGTACAAACACAAGCACACGTAGGCATAGCCGAGTAAAAGGAGGTCAGTGCGCGGTTAATACAAAAACTTTGCGAGCAATGGTCTCTTCTTCATCCGCTCAAATATAGATTACAGGGGGGGGGGCGAAAACGCCCCACAGACGAACTTTAACAATAGATCAAAAACTAATAGAGCTATCAGCGTAAAACTCTAAATACCTTCTTCTACATCAATGTTACGTCTTCTATGAAAAATGTAGCAATTTTGGGAAAAACGCATTTGAGATATAGCGAATTGAGTGACGTCACTACACACGAGTTTGACGGGGAAAATCGGTTTCAGTTCAACTTTAAAGGAAATAGTTCACCTTCGGAACATTTTTCGACTCTGCTTCTAGGACACTGCGCAGTATATAGGACACTGCGCAGCGTCCGGTAGTTCGTGGCACTGCGCCTCTGGTGCGTAGTCTGTTATTGACTGGAAAACTACCTCTTTCGTTGGTCTGACGATGTCTTTTCAGTGGTTACAAAGCAGTGGTTCAGTGGTTCAGTGGTTACAAAGCTGCCCTGGCCTTCTCTGGTATGCGATTCATGTAACATTCCATAACATTTCCCTTATAGTCGTGGTCGTAAATGTTAGCCGGCAAAACACTTATCTGCAAAGGAGAAAATAATCGGACCATAAATGGGAATAGCATCGGGTAAACGATTGCTGTGTTGGATGTTGGGTAATTGCACCATGGCTTAGGTAATTATGGTGGTGTTCTGGTGCTGTATCGGAAATGCAGTATTTGTTTCACGAACCGATGCTCATTACAAGAAGCAATCCGTGATTATTCCGGTGTTCCAAATGACGTTCCAAACAGGTCGATGCATGCATTGATTCCAAAGTTAAAGACGGAGCATATCTATAATCCCGTGCTAAGCTAGGATGGAGGTTTAAGAAACTCATCTTCTGCGTTAGCTAGTGGAACTTTACTTTGTACTGTAAAATGGCAAGCACCAGTTCTTAACAAAACATATACCACCTCATGTTTTACCCCATTGATCGGTTTGTTTTGCCTTTGCATCTTTTTTTCTTTTTTTCTGCACTGTAACTTCCGACTGTGTCCCAACACGTTGATGCTTTTGAATGCAATGAAACATACAACATTAACGCTTGCGGAAATATCAAAGTGACAGTCTAGATGTCCAATAAGGCATTGATCGGTAAAGACAAAGCTAAGCAGCATGCTGTCATTCTTTACCGGGAAGAGGCTACATACCCAGACGGCGAACTTAGCCATAAACAGTAGCATATTGCACAGTGACATGGTGCTTTGGATGATTGATAGGCAAAGGAAGCAAGACACACTGATTAGGAAACATTGCAATATGCACTATCTTTTAATGGAAGCCATTTACTAAAGGGCTTCAATATCATGTCATGTAAGTGATGTATCCTTAGTTGTGTCATGTATGTTTGTCATGTATGTCATGTATGCCATTCAATGTCATGTATCCCTTGCTAAATCAATATTGTAATAGTAGAATCGATTAAGTGTAGTGTTCTTCAGCGGAAAACACAAATGTGAGGATAAGCGCATAACAAACAAGGGACCTCAAATTTTATTCGGAATAGTTGCCTTTCTACCGAGCTGACGCGAGTTCTTCAGTCAACTGGGGGGACAATTTACGTATAAGCGGCCCAACCGTAACCATGATTTTCAGAGGTCGATTGCTTCGCAACTACTCGGTTGATGTTGCTGCAAACTTATACGCCAAATTTTAAGGCCGTCAAAACATCGTATTAAATTATGCAAATCTATGATGTCGTATTTAGGAACAGAACGCGCCAACGCACAACCCCGTCTTCCCTATATATATAGTGGTGGTTTCGCAAGTTATGGCCGCGACCCCCCGGCCTCGCGCTGGCCCTGACTGACCCGCCCGGTCACGTGCCCGCCTGCGGCCGGCGAAGGATGCCTACCAGGGGTCGCCGTCCCTGGCATGTCCTGTTTAACACGCCCTTGACTGGGGTATCAGCCGAACGCCATTGACTGGAAGGGGTGGGGGAGGGGGCGAAACGCCCCCTGGTGATCTTCTGAACTAATGATCGCCACGAACTACCGGACGCTGCGCAGTGTCCTATATTGAGTCCGTTTTTAATAGAATAGGTACCTAACATCGGCCATCCTCTGGCCTTGTTTCTTGTGCGGGACTCGTCGTAGAAAAGTATTTTCCACCGCGTCCCGTGCCGCCCTGGCCCTGTGATGGTTGCAGGGTCATCTTACAACGTTGCATGTGGCAACATGACCTTGACCTCAGGGCCGATGGACTCCACCAGGTCGGCGTACACGGCGGCGTTCACAGACTTGGCCCATAGAGAATGTGTGGGCGATCGTGAAAGATGCTGTGAACGCAGACAACCCACACACCAAGCGGCAGCTGAGAGCTGCAATCAACTGGGCCTGGAGGAAGATAGGACAAGACAAGGCTCTGCGCAGACGCCTGATCGGGTCCATCCCCAGTTGACTCTGCGCTGTGATCCGGAATAAAGATGCACAGGTCTGCAAAGAGGACTACGCTGACTGAATAGCCGCGCGTAAAACATGAAATATGTCTCTTAGTAAAAATGAACTCGCAGTTTACGATTCCTCTCATTGTTTTGATAGATGAAACATACCAATGTGTACAGAATTTAATTCTGAAAGGGTCTAGGTTGATAAAAGTAATGCACATTGCGTTAACATCAAATGATATACAAAAATTAAAAGGGAAGTTTTTGTGTTCCACCCTTTACTTCATGAAGCTACCCTGCAGCTGCTAATCAACCGCCATGCACAGCTTCTCGGTATTGGACAGGCTCCCGTTCGGTACACAGAACAAAGGCCACATACCCGGCACCGGAACGACACGACCTTGACATTGAGGTCAGCTGACCGAGTCTGCGGAGAGTCTCCCGACTTCCTGAACTCGGCGGGTGGTCTTGGAAAGGTCAGCAGAACAGGCGGGGCCGGCAACGGCAAATAGGTAGCCGATACAACGTCCGGGAGGGGTTATAAAGAGGAAGTGCCCAAAAGCGCTAAGCTGAGTCACAAGATGTGCTGTCAAAGTTTGGTTCGATTGGTTCGATTGGTTCGATGTGTATGGTTGTGTTGCATATGCATTTACAGACATCTTAACTAAAATTAAAACTGCAATTCCTTTCCAAGGCTTGATGTATTAGGCGGTGGACTATAGTGGACCAAAAATTGAGGAAGAACGATGAAAATGACACATTGGTGTGAAAGCTATAATCTAAACCGAAATTGAACTACGTTATGATATTTAATGAATGACATAGCGTTGTTTTCTGTCAGCGTTTTTGACTCAGAATCAAAGAAGTCACTGTGACATAGACCACTCATGCAAAACATTCTGAAGACGCGAGGTAAATAAATACATGAATAAACCACCTTCCGTGTCATTTTCTGGCGAGTGTGTTTGAACGTTTTGTTTGCCTCGCGTTGCGTGCTGCGTCACAGGCCTGTTTTTCGTCGTGACTCCTTTGTATTCGTCTCGGGCCGTGGCAGTGGAAGCGTGCCCCACCGAGTGTTGTGGCGGTGGGGTGCCCCCCCCCCCCCCCCCCCCCCCCCCCTCGCCGCGACCCTAAGCGCTTTGCTGTTGACTCGACTTCCCTTGCAAACGCAGCCTGAAACGATCCTCTGAACACTAGACACTTCAAGCTGCGCGGCCGAGCCGCAAGCTATTACCACCATTGCGACCATTACTGGAATGCTTAAAACGCTGCGGTGGCCTGGTCGATGGCTGATGGCAGGGCTGAAAGGCCGCCTTCAGGGTGAATTATGCACGCCATTTACCACGCCGGTGCATCAGACTCACCCAGATGGATTGCCATCGCGGCGAATAAATAGCTGCAAGGCAATTTTGAAGCATTGTTAATGTCGGGCAATTGACTGAGTGGCGCCGGCGGCGTCAGGGACGATGTCAGGCAGAGACGTCGTTAGCCGCAGGCTATTGAAGGTCAGGCGGGAGTGGAACGGTCTACTTCACCCAGCGCAGCAGGTGGTGGCAAAATGTCTGCGAATTATAATTCTGCATGCTGCTCTGAAACAAAGCTAGTCTGAGAGTTTGCCGTCACATGGGGCTGGTCGAGCTAAATGGTGTCCAGAAATAATTATGACCCCAAGTGATTCGAGCTAGCTTCCATGCCCTTTCGATCCCATGGATGGGGGTGAGGCAGGGGCTTAGGAATTTAAGGTGCAGAAGGCCTAAGCGGTTGTTATACCACCGATACCAGTAGTATAAAGTGTATCCGCTTATTACAGCCGTGACTTCTGCTTACTTGTGCCGGTTTAGCGATGCATGATTATGTCCATTATAGCTTTGTAAGAATTAACTATGACGGAATATACCAGTAGCTATTGATATTTGCGAACCTTCTTAACCCGCCCTTGACTGGGGTCTCAGCCGAACGCCATTGACAGGGGGAGGGGGGGCGTTAAACGCCCCCTGGTTATCTTCCGAAACAATTATCGCAGCGAGACAGCATTCGAAAGCTCTTAATGAGACGAATATGAAGCATACTCTAAAATTTCCAATTGAGGTCACATGTTAGGTCACGGTCAGGTCAAAGGTCAAAATTGAGGTATTTGAGTGTATGGGCCATACTTTCCATCCAAGGCCTTTGATTACAACCATGATCACCCAAAGTGTTCCCAAAGATGTAATACACATCCCGTATGAGCTAGTGTGAGGTTGGTAGCATAGATCAAGATCAGGGTCAGGTCACAAAAGGTCACTATGCGCAAAATATCTACGAAAGTCATGCAACATATGTTTTATGGGTTATTTTACACGTATAATTATATAGTGATAGTCATTGTACCACCTGACTTCATTTACGTAAAGTAAGTGTCAAGCTCAGGTCAAGGTCAGGTCACATAAGGTCAAAATTCGAAATGGATAAATATAAATAATGAAGGTATGTTTCTGGTCCAGTTTTCCCTTAGAAATGCAGCAGTGGCATTCATTTGTTCGTAGTTGGTCATTAAAAACCACAAAAATACGTCATGAGCTACCCATACTTTAGAAGCCATAAGTCAGTCAAAAATGTGATATTGTTTTGAAAGTTGGGTTCGAAATTACCCATATGTGGTTCTCTGATATATATATTCCGTTTTTTAATATGTTTTAAGAAGAAGAAAAATATGGGCATTTTTCCCAAAAAAAAATGATTTATTTTATTTTTGGAGTCAAAGATCATAATTCTCACAAATCCGAGATAGCCATTTTGTAGCCCTTGCCATTTGCTATATTTTGACGTTTTGTATTGCATTTTTCTCAACATATAGGCAGTTGTACGGTCTGTTAAATTTAGCTGATTTTGTCGTCAAACTCGTGTGTAGTGGCGTTACTAAATTCGCTATATCTCGATTTTTCGACGAAATTTCCTTTTTGCACATAAAACGTACATTGATGTAGGAGAAGGTACCCGAAGTTTCACGTTGATAACTGTATTGGTTTTTGAGCTAATGCGGAGTTTCGTCAGGGGGCGTTAAACGCCCCCTGACGCCGGTCAATGGTGGGTTAAAACGTGAAAATTAAAACAATGATAGAGAAGTATCAAGTTCTGTTGATAGATACATTATATGCATTGTTTAGCGCAACTACATTACTACTTGATGAGGTTAAACGATATTCCTCAAGGTTACAAAGCAGGCGAGTATTTGTATAAGAATACATGGTTTCAAAGCCACTCAAGACTCTTGATCATTCATGTGTTTAACATTTTTGATATGGATGACTACCGCCGTTCAACCATTATCCTGATGACGTTATTACGCTTCAGCGAACACATATTTTTCGCATCATTAAACACCAATCTTATGAAACTGTGCACAACGTTTTGGCACAAACGCATGGATACTGGACTGAGATCACCCTCGCAAGCTGCATATCATTATCCAGTGATGATACATTGCATGCTAGGACTAGCACAAGAAAGAGAAGTGATTGAAAATATGAAAGTAGCCGTTTTCACGAAGGATTATTGTGCGAAACTTTTTGAAACTTTGTAAAATGTTTTGAAAGGTTTCGACGATCCATTCCTTAACTACATAACTTTTACATGCAATTTTTGGCTAGAAATGTCTCTCAGAATTGTGTAATATGTTGGTAAGAATATAATATGTTGACGAAATTGCAGTTTCGTGGTAATTAGACAAATAAGTATTGATAGGTCAGTTATGATCTCCACCGACGGAAACTTTTTCAAAACTTCAGAATGATTCAGAAAGATTATGTGGCGTGTGACGCTATTGGCCGCAATAGACCGTGCAGCCCTTGCAGCCCAATCCGGCGGCCGGGCTGTGCGGCTTGGCTTTGTCCATGTGCGTGCGGCACGCGGGTCGGAAGCGGCGGAGAATCGATGCTGGCACATCCCTGCGCATGCGCAGACCGACCTGTGATCCATAACGCTGCCAGATATAGCAACTAGTATGACGGTATGCTAAACTGAACGAATGGACTCTGCACGCATATTTTCTTTAAAAACGGCCAATTGTGTACAATAAACTTATTATGAGCTCAATACATGTTTCCATAACTATTCAGTAGTGATATATTGGCGGCGGAACAGGGGGGGCAGTTGCTCCCTCCCCCCTCCCCCCCCCCCCCCCCAACTCAGCCGAGGGGCGCTTTGCGTTTGGCAGGGGCTGCTGGCCTAAGAGGGGGCGATCTGGCCGCCTGAGAAGGGGTGCTCTGGCCGCCTGAGAGGGGGCGCTCTGGCTGCCTGAGAGGGGGCGCTCTGGCTGCCTGAGAGGGGCGCTCTGGTCACCTGAGAGGGGGTGCTCTGGCCGCCTGAAAGGGGGCGCTATGGCCGCCTGAGATGGGGCTCTCTGGCCGCTTGAGAGGGGTCGCTCTGGCCGCCTGAGAGGGGCGCTCTGGCTTCCTGAGAGGGGGCGCTCTGGCCGTCTGAGAGGGGACGCTCTGGCCGCCGCCTAAGTGGGGGCGCTCTGGCTGCTTGAAAGGGGGCGCTCTGGCCGCCTGAGAAGGGGCGCTCTGTCCGCCTGAGAGGGAGCGCTCTGGCCGCCTGAGAGAGGACCCTCAGGCTGCCTGAGAGGGGCCGCTCTGACCGCCTGAGAGGGGGCGCTCTGGCTGCCTGAGAGGGGTGTTCTGGCCGCCTGAAAGGGGCGCTCTGGCCACCAGGGAGGGGCACTCTGGCCGCCTGAGAGGGGGCGCTCTGAGCGCCTGAGAGGGGTGCTCTGACCGCCTGAGGGGCGCTCTGGCCGCCTGTGTTTCAAAGCCTCATCTTACATGGATTTGAAAGGAAAAAGTATCCGTTCACGAAAACACATGCTAATTTGGATGAAGCAATATGCCAAACGTTTATATTTGATACACAAAAGCATACACTTCAACAGACCATAATTTAGCAGACTTGTAAATCGTGAGGTAGAAGCAAGGTCGATTGAAACCCTGGCGGATCTTTAGATAATTACACTTATTAAAAATATATATATATATATATATATATATATATATATATATATATATATATATATATATATATATATATATATATATATATACATATATATATATATATATATATATATATATATATATATATATATATATATATATATATATATATATATATATATATTGTTTTCCATCAATTTTCAACAAACAGGTATTTCATATATTACAATGCACACATGAAACATTTATCTAAACCGTTTATACATAATCAATCAATAAACGTTTAAGAAAACTGTGATGCATTCCGCGGATTAACTTGGCCAAGGACGGTGACGTATTTAATGTATGCTACTTGTTTCATTGACCAATCAGGGACGTTGTCACGCTTCCTGGAGGACTTACTTCATTGCTGGCCCTATGACTGGTTTACAAATAACATTCAAACCAGAGATAGTGATGGATTATACTGTTCGTTACCATATGTTAGTACATATTTGGTAATTTCCCATAATTTAATTGTTGAAATAGAAAATGTTGTTAGTTCACTTTCAAATTGAAGCAAGATCAATTTGAACCATACATGTGTCACACAAAAATGCAGATAAATAAATAAAAAGGTGATATTTCACTGTAATAATGTTATTGTTTTTATGTAGTTTGTCCCAGGGAAGCGCCATTTACTTTGTACATCTCCATTCAGCTGAACGTTCCTAAAACTATGCATACTAGGATATAACCACGGTAAAACTATTGAATGTGTTACTCATTATTGGGACACAGTCAATGCGCACCTGGGCTCCCGTACCGTTTCATATTTCAAACCTGTTTTAGCTTTACCAGAGCAAGCCCGCTCGGTCATCGCCCAAAAAGGCATTTTACTGGTATAATATTGTGGCCTAAATCCGAGGAGATATCATTTCGCGGCAAAAAAAAATGGGGGGGGGGGCACTTGGCCCGAGGGGGCGCCCTAGGTTTCTTTGCCCCCCCCCCCCCCCCCATCCGAAAATACCTTCCGCCGCCACTGTAGTGATAATATCGCCTAAATCAGTAATTTATTTCTTGGAATGTATAATATACTAAGACTTGTATATCAAAACTTTTTAAAACTTTTCTTAGCTTTTCAGAATCTTTTCAGCGCAAGAATCCTTCGTGAAAACAGCTAGTAAGAAGAAATAATTAATCACACTGCTTCATATTACAAATTGAATAGTTACAAATTGATGAGGACACCATTACCGCAAAAAGTCTTCCGAGTCAGGAACACTTGCGTAACTCATGTATCACAGGACCTACAAAACATTAATTTGGGTCAAAAAGAGCACCGCTTGACGCATCTTTAATTCAAATGATTTGATATTGCACAGCGCTAGGTACGACAGGTGGCAATGCACTCCAGTGTTAAATCAGGGAGTGAAAGCAGCCTATCATTGCAGTTAATTTCTTTCTATCAATGAGGGCGCAATAACAGGGTTGAACGAAATGGCGCAGTCGTTAGCTCGAATAGAGGTCATAAATTATAAGTGAGCCCCCGTCCCACGTGTCAGATAATTGGAAATCCCTGCAAAACTAGCCGCGACCATATAACCGACCTACTTTTCGTACAGTACTTTGGTGGGATTACAAAGTTTGACACCCTCTTTTACTGAAAGAGTGGAACATCATGTCGCAGTTGAACTACAATTCATTTGACTCGTTATATCAACAACGCTCTGTTCAATGTTATGATATTGCGCTAGTTTTGAGTTACGCACATTTCCAGTTGTCCGATTGGTTTTATAGTACATTATTGACTCATTAAATACAGTGGATCAGCTTTCCACACTCACAATGCTTTTTTGTCGATTGTAGTG